>OMKQ01043816.1:0-18126 GCA_900302335.1 Phycis phycis
ATTTGAGTACAACAGTATTCATTTAGCTATTTCTCAAACTTCAGAAACATCTCTTTATGTTGACACATTATTTTAGGCATATTCTAATGTCCAGCTTGACCAGACTGAAATTATTGTTTGTGTGTGCAGAAAGCAAATAGCCGTTTTAAAAAAGGTGCCATTCATGTAAGAATGATGGGCAATATTTTTACAATACAAATGTACAGTTAAGAGATGTCTGTTAATTACTGTAGCAATTGTGAAACTGAGACATTAAGTCTGAGTCTTTAATAATTTTACATTCACATATAATTCGTAGGGTTTTACCACAGGTTAAATTGCGTCCTATATGAAAAGTGTTTTTCCATGTTTCATAGAGCACGCTCTTTTATTTTACCTTGAAGCTAGATATAGGTATAGGTATAGATAGAGAGGTGGTCCCGATAATTTGTACCCTGTAATTTGAATGGTCAAGGTTCTGAGTAGACTCAAGTTCTCTGTGTTTTACAAAAAAACCTTAATGTACATTATTCTAACTACATAAAACAGAATAGAAAGGCTGCTGAAGACCAGAATTGAGAGTTAAAAAGAGAGGAGCAGACAAGAGCAAGGTTTTGAAAGTGGACACCCCCCCCAAAAATTAAAAGATTTCTCTGCCATTGAGAACTGTTGCACGGAACCTGTTGTGGAGCTTAGTTTGACAGGCAAAATGATTCCCTGAACCAATCAGAAAAGAGAAGCCCTGATTGTTCCGAAGTTTTGCGGGAGCAGTCTTAATGCAATTGTTTCTAACAGAAACAGATATTTTCACATTTCACTCACTAATCCCTGACGGGTGACTACTGTCAGGGATTTAACAAATGGCCATATTTAACAAATGACACTCAAATGATAGCTTTGAGGAGATAATCTAGGCAGGCTATATATCTTGCCTACAGGACATTCTAATAGGTTTACATAGATTGCATTAAGCTGACATATTAACCATGGGTAAGACAAAATAAAAATTATTAAGATAACTAATGCTTCAGCTCCAACTAAAAACTTGATTGGCTAATGCTCCGCAACAGTAAACCAAAAAAACAAGCTGTCCGTGTCTACTTTTAGCTTTGTAATGAAGTTATCTCCAGGGGTAAGGAATGGGACAAATCCATGGCCCAAGTCTAATAAAAAAAAAAAAAATGGACTCATAGAAACAATGGCGTTAAAGCCTGGCATTAAGAGAGGTGATCCCTGATCAAGTTCCAGCAGTTAGGAGACCTAGAGCCACTGTGACGTGGAACGCTGAGTATGCCTTTCACTTCCCACTTCAGATCTCTTTATTATTAATGAAGACATAATAACAAAATAATCTGATGAAAAATTACAGACACACCCAGTTGTGCTGTCGGTATTAGCAATGAATGTCGAATAAATGCCTATTATTTATTGTAAAATTTCATGAAGTTGTTGACATTATCGGACATGCACATTGTCATCGTAATATTGTGTAAAGTTTATTGGCTACCTGTAAGGTTCTGATGGCACAATTATATTATCATTCCTGGCTGGGTATTCTATGCAGAGGGTAATCTGTCAGTGACACATCACCCAATTCCTTTTCTGGATGATTCCTTTTCTGAATCTGGGGAAGACAGGCAAATGGCAATTTTTCAGATACTAAGGTGTATCCCCTTAATGACATACCTGACCCCTGAGAAGACAGATTTACCCTGGAAATACCAGGAAGCTGTTTATAAAAAGATACGTTAGTGATTTTTTTTACATAATCTGGGTTTTCTAATCCAAATCTTTACCACCTCAAAAACATCTCAAGAATCTGACCTTTACTCTCAATCTGTAGCTTATATATGCCTTCAAGTCCTGTCCGGGGTTCCTAGGAAAGCCCTGGATAGGCTTTATTATTCAGAGAACTTGGCTGCCAGGGTTCTCACCTGCGCCATGCCCTGATAGCACATCACCCCCACCCTCATCTTCCTTAACTGGCTCCTGGTCAAGTCCCACATCTCCTACAAAATCCTCCTCAGCTACAATTCCCTCCATTCCATTGTCCCCAGTAACTATCAGATCTCCTTCACGGGTGGAGATCTGATAGTGTGTGTCCTGCACCAACCTGGGGACAGAGTCTTCAGTGTGGCAGCATTCTGTAACACTCTCCTGGAAAAGATCTGCAATGCTGCATCTTTCGACACTTTTCAAAAGCTATTGAAAAGATACAGGTTCACCAAGGCATATGGTCTCTATCCTCTGCAACCTTACTAAATGTTCCTTTATGAATATATTGTTGTCTCCAATTGTTGGTCTAAGAGACTAATATGGATCACAATTTTTAAAACTGGACCAGTTTTGAGCAAGAGCGTTTCAGCCATTGCAGCCCATTTGCGGATGCAAATGGCCTTAAGTCAGTCTTAGGGGCAATAGCAGTCCCCTTAGTGTAATTCCTCTAAAAGTGCTTATTTTTTACACTGACAGGCTGTTTGTTATTATGTGTCTCAGAACATTGTTTGTTGTCAGACACTTGTTTTGTTATTGTGTTTCACCTATTTTTCTATTTCTGAAATCTGGTTGTAGGAAATGTCCCTATTGTCATTATAATCTCAACCCTCATTCACACAATACTAAGATATGCTTTTGTCTCTCGATCATCTTGACTCATGTTTCCACTGTGCTGTTCCCGCAACAACTCAACTCAACCAACTTCTCCTCAAACAAGATTTGGTAAAACACATAAGAAAACAAACTAAGATCATCACCCAATTTTCCTTCGGGGATTAATAAAGTCTCTCTATAGCGGAAAAAAAAAAAAAGTTGACACGTAACATAACAGGTCAGTGGCAAGAACAGCACATTTAGAGGACATTGACAAGATGTAAGTAAATAGTAATAATAGTAATAGTAAATAGTAAAGTAAATGGTAATATAACATTAATAGCACTTCTTTTTCACATCATGTGGTCTACACAACGATGTATCATGAAAGTTGAGACTCCACTGATTCCAGCAGTCCAACCCATATCACTTTCTAATCAAAACAAATGGAAAATAAATTGGCTTAAATCAGAACATATGGTTTCAGCCATATAGCCATCTGGTGGCCATATGATGCAAATGCGATAGTTTTCAATTGAGTCAAATTTCAAAATTTAACAACCTATTTGTGTCTACTCTCATTGATAATGTAATTTTTGCATTGGATTTAATGTTTTTATTTGGAAACACCAGCTAAATCTACCTTTACTAAACCTTTCTATCTTTGCTCTACTTCACATTAATGACATAAAATATTGACCCAGGCTAGATGTTGTGCTATGGCCCTACAATACTATAGGGCATCCTACCCACTGATAATGTCACTCTAAAACATAGATGGTATGTAAAGCTTGGCCTCAAAACCTCACGCTATTGTTGCCATTGCTGAAGTGCCGACTGATCCTTGACCCTGTCGTATGCTCCTTCTGCCCCAACACTGCCCTTCTCATTCATGTGTGTATTGCATAGTGTACTTTTTTGGAATTTCAAACACATAGTTAAACACCAGTTTTTGACTGATTAAGGGTTACATTAGGGTCACAGCCATTGGAGCCTTCACGGCTGAAATGGCTGAAGGGCTTGCAATCAATACTGGACCAATATAAAACAGTTATCCACATTAGTTACGTTAACCTAAAAGTGTTCCTTTACCTTTTCACAGTGTACGTAAAATAGACTGGAAAACAGGAAACTCTATGGCTTTCATTGATATTGTCGGGGATATTTTCTCTCTGTCAATGCAGCCACCTGAAGCACGAAAATTCCCCAAAAAGATGATTATTCTATATTCAATTTTCTGCTGCATTAATTCTTGTGCTTACTATTCCATTAGCTGTGCATGTGCGTCCGTGTCTGTCTGTATGTCTGTTTGGGTGTCCCAAGGCAATCACACATGCATACAGCTGCAACACATGCTAGGGTGCAGCTGAGTGCTAGTGGTTATGGCGTTATGTGGGTGGGGGTGAGGGGGCCTTGCGGTGCCCGGTTGCTGATGGTGGCGCGGTGGTGGCATTTGTCAGCTTGTTTCTTCCGCCTGGCCTCCAGATTGACGTTTTGCTTCTTGCCTCTGTTGTGGAGCAGGGCTAAAGGTTCCCAGTTGAAAAGGTCAGACACTTACTACTGTTTGCTTAACAGCATGTAACAGCTCCTCCGGGGGCCCACCAGCACAACACACAACAGAGCTGGACACGGAGGCCTCAGCTCCGCACTTTGTGTGTGTGTGTGTGTGTGTGTGTGTGTGTGTGTGTCTGGCTGGCTGGCTGGCTGGCTGGCTGGCTTTATCATTTTTCACTTCTGGAACTTGGCAGTTTAGATTAATTTAGTTTGGCTTTGCAAGAGGAGGGTAAGAGCTGTATATATGGAACAGCTACACTTGACTTACACTTGATACTCGAAGTAAGTAGAACATTAATGTAGAACTGTGTGCTCGCTGTATAAAACGATGTTAACCTCTATCCCGCGACTGCCCGTATCAGGGCAGAGCCCCTCCCAATTGTGAAGATGTTGGATATTTAAACACATGAGAAAGTCATACAGTACATACACCCCTAGAACTATTATATTCAACCATCAACCATTGTTAGCTAAACAAAACACAATTTCAAACCAAAACAAAATAAGCATGCAACAGCAAGAGTTATGTATTTCGTAACTGTGCACATGCACAGCAACAGTGATTTTGTTCCTGCTGTCTGAACCATATCACTCTGGCCAAACGTTGATGTTGTACAATGTATGGTAGCTAATAGAGGGTTTCACAAGAACTAGGTAAATTACCTTCAATCAGAACATACCCCTGTCTCCATCTGGTCTGGCCTGGTCTGGCCTTATGGTACAATTGTGTTTGTTTGACTTGGTGCCATTCAATTCTAATCACCCTGACCTTTCAATAGAGGGGTCAAATGTCAGAATTTAACAATGATATTTACCTGTCATCAAGTTTATATTGCCGTTTCATCATTGGTTTGCATTGGATTTGTTGTTTTTAATTGGAGATTCCGCCTAAACCTAGCTCTACCAAAACCTCTCTACCTCTTCTGTACTTCACTTTATGTGCATCAAATATTGACCTCAACAGATGTTGTGCTATGGCCCTATAATACTATACGGCTACCAACTGCACTAGGTGGTATTTACTCATCAAAAATGTATTTCAGGCTGAAACGAAATCTTACACTTATGCTGTGTTCTAGCTTTATTCACTCTGGCCCAGTAGCATCCACGTTGATTATTTGACTTGCACAACAATGTCCCATGTCTTATCTTTCTTTTTACATTACATTACATTATAGCCCTTGTAGTCGTGGCGATATACTCTATATACTATTATTTTCAGAAAAAAACCCAGATTAAGGCCTAGTGATGCACCGGTTAATAGAGTTTAAAGTATGGCTAACAGTGCCATGAAATGGAAATAAAGAGAGAAAGAACTAGACATTCCTACCTGCATTTATTATATAAATTGTATTCGTTTATTCAAACTTTATAACAGAAGACTCAACATGAAATACGTTTTCAGTTATAGTCAAAGCTGCCAATAGTCTAAAAGACGGATCACAGCAAAGGTATTTTAACAGGTTTGGTTTTGTAGAAGCAAACAAAACTTCGCTTCCTACTTTACCTCCAGATTAATGTATGAACCATATGAACCAATTTAAATCAAAAACAAATGAGATATTTTGCTGTAGAACTTTGTGGGTGTGTGTTTGTGTGTGTAGACCTTGGCTATTAACCGCGGGGAGAGTCTGAAGATCCTGACAGTGAAGGTGAACATTCCCGACAGGGTGAAGAGTGACTTTACGAGGTGGTGCATCAACTGCAGGTCTGACACACATGCACGCACACAAACATATGTGTATTTAACGCCAAATAACCTAAACAGGGTCCGTTCGTAATGTTTACCAGATCAAAATGTTTGATTTGCTTCAACTTCTGTTTTGCTGTTCTTTGGGCAAAGGATTTTTAAAGTGTTAATACCGCAAAGGCTTACGCATTTGCTTAGTATGGGGATGGTTTGGCCAGAAATAGTGAGCTGGATATGGGTTAGTATTGGACTTGTTGAGAGATGGCAATGAGTAGAGCCCCAGTTTTGTCTCATCTTGGCCCTTGTCTCCTCGAGGCTGGTGTTGAGCCAATGGGCACAGAGTGGCTAAAGAATATGAATTTACTACTTCTACAATCAGCTACAATACATTTTTTTTCAAATGTAATGTTCATAAGATAGTTCTTTATTTATTCAACATAAAGACCAGACATACTGTGTATAGTCAGACAGGTGGCCTTGAAAAGGCTTGCCTGTTATGCACTGATTTGAATCCCAATAAAATGTGATGCATCAGGAGAAACACATTATTCATTGAAAAATAACCTATAAATTCTATGTTTAGGTTTCATCTTTTTGTGTTCGATGTTTGTGTAATGCTAGCAAATTTTAGCTATTTTACAATCTTGATGAATCTTCTAGTACTTTATATTATATATAAAACATACTTATTTTTTTATTTATTAATGTATTTATTCTGTCTGTGCTTGCTCTTTTCTGTTGAGACTGCATCTTGGTCAATGAAAAATGTAAAGTCAATCATTAGTCTATCAGTCTCTCTCGTTTCTATATTGTATCACTTAAAGGCAGTTGCTTTGCTTATTTTGTTGATTTGTATGTACCTTTTGGGTTGTATTTTCATTGTTGACTGCAACTACTGTGGGTCACTTTGGACAAAAGACTATCTATTTAATAAATGTATGTACCTGTCGACGTGTATTGCAGATGGAAGCCAAAGACCTTTGGGAGACCAAGTGATACTAAAATCGTTGGGGATGCAGTAGATGATGCTTATAAAAGACTAATTTTGCCTCTACTTACCAGAAGCTACAGGTAGATGATGCCCTGTTTATGCTTGTTTTGTTGTTATAGCTCTAGGACCTTTCAATCGCAGATTTGAAAAATACATTACAACCTTGGAGATTTAGATACTTCAAGCTTTGCTTTTAGCTGAGAAAGCTATAGCCAATCACTTAAATGATCTTCATCATCATGAAGTCATAGAGACTGTAGACACCATAATATCCACAGGTTGTCTAGCATCATTCTAGAGTATAGACATCATTGCATAGAAAATTGGTTCAGTATATTAGCTTCTTCATGTAGCGGTGTAGCTTAGCTAGAATGGTAGTCAGCAGACCAACTGGTCGAATGACCAACATGAGGTCAGGTCGTCACGGCATTCCAACAGTGTGGACTTGGAGTGCCAAAGCTTACCAGATAGTGCTTGGTTTACACATTTTGCTGTTTCAAATTGAACATCTATTGACTCAATGCTTGTTTCGCAACCATTTTTTCAGGAGATAATACAGAGGCATGTATACATTCAGAACTGTTTTGCTAGACAACCTGTGGATAGTAAGGTGTCTTAGGTGTCTAAGCCCAGATTCTAGCCTAAACATGAACAGGCTAAACTTATTAAGGGACCAGTCATACGGAACCGTGTTTTCTTTTCTGGTGACGAGCAGGGCTACTCCGTGTCCAAAAGTTAAGAAAATGTAACTCATGCACTGTCAAAAAATGGGCGGACCATTTTTTAAAACACTCAGTGTGATCAGCCAACAATGTTTTTGCCTTTTCTGGCAGTCCACCTTCCAGAATACCATCTGTATGCTTTCTTTTCAGGTGTTTGTGCAAGTGTTTCCGTTAAAAACAAGACATTTTGCACAGTGAACAACCAACCATTTATTTATTTATTTCTTCTCTAATTTAAATGAGGGAACCGTTACACGCACCGACCGTGACAGGAGCCAAAAGCGACTGACGTGTCACAGCAGTTATGTTGTGATATTAAAGTAAACACATGTGTTGATTTAAGATATTGACATCAACGGATTTTTATCATAAAAGTCATTTGATGACTTTAATGAAAAATGTAATTGATGTCAACAAATTGCAGCACTTTAGAATCAGGTACAGTCTAGATATAATGCTGCTACATTCTAGAACAGAGGTGGGCAAACTATGGCCCACGGGTCACATACTGCCCCCGTTAGACTGTTTAATCCTGCCCACCGACTATTTACAAAATTGCCCTTTTGTAAATAGTTGACAGACACTGTAAAAAGGTTGCATTAATTTTTCCTTTTCTAGAAATACGCTGTGTTTCAGTTTATTCCACCATATGGCACATTCCAAACACTACTGACCAAGCTGACAGATCTTCGTCACGGTTGCCTCAGTTTCACCCGCCTCATCTGCTACTGACTGGACCTGTATGTCTATGTTCTAGAATCATGCTAGATAATCTGTGGATATAATGGAGTCAGCACTCTAGAATTATGCTAGACAGTCTTTGAATATCATAGTGTCTACACTCTAGAATCAGGCTAGACATTCTGTGGATAGGCCCATGGGTCCAAAATAACAAACTTATCCTTTAACTTTATTTTCTACGTGTTCCTTTGCTTCCATTTAGGACCAAGTTAACAGCAGCTGCAGAGAAGGAATCTATTGACATGTTTGTGCGTAACCTTCGCCAGCGCCTTCTGGTGTGTCCAATCAGGGGCTCTGTCATCATGGGGGTTGACCCGGGCTTCAAACATGGCTGCAAAATTGCAATTCTTTCCCCTACCAGTAAGTGGATTTTCCCATATGGCATACTGATGTAGAAAGACAGGGCACATAAGGATATATACTTACATAATACAACACACATAACACATATAACAAGCAGTCATATGTTATTTAGCACAGCTCATTGCAAGATGATCCTGGGTTAATGAAAGAGAGTTGAACAGTGCTGCACGTCAATGCTTCATTTGAGGTAACAGTAGCCATCATCCGAAAGTTCAAACGGGATGACCGAATTATAATTTGTGTAACATTATTCAAATACTTCAGTAGCACTTTGACACCTGCCGACCAATGTGAGAATTGTCAAAACAAACGTTCAACTAAATAGTTGTAATAATAACAATATTATTTCAATATTATTTAAACTTAAAGTTGTTGGGTTCTCACCAGGATTTAGCTTTCCGTGGTTGCACTCCCACCACTCAATTCTGTCCATCGAAATAAGAGGTTGCAGCAAGCAGGGGTGTTCATGTTTTTAGAAGGGTTTTAATAATGAACATATGTTTCAGATATTTGTATGTTTAAACAATGCCAAAAGATGAGACAAAAATGCTCTACCTACTAATAATAACGGGCTGCTGTGTTAATAAACATGAATAGAACATGTAGCAATGTTTATTTTGTATGGCGATTCATCACCCACAACAGCATTTCTCTTTGTGTGATTCGTGTTCGTCCTGCTGTGCAATTATGTCAAAGCTGTGTGCCTATTTTTTGTGATAATTGGAATCAGGACTACTCTCAAAGTATGGAAGCAGAGTATGGAAGTATCTTTGGAAAGTTTTAGGCTGCACTTACAGCTCTGCCGTAACTGAGTCGGACTCAGACTGATGAGTGGATCCAAAAGCCACTGACTACCACGCCACGCCATTCACGCAATGGCGTGAATGGCCATTGCGTGAAAATACAGACATCGCCAGAAGGGCAAGCTTCCTAAGAAAGCAGAAAAAAATCCAATCATCGTGGACAGCAAACTGGAAGGTATTCATAAAACTAAATGGGTCACCAGAGGAGGCTAAAGTGTTGATCATCAGAGAAATTGAAGAATTGGACAGATACCAGTGATTCAAGAGCAACACACTAAGGTAATGAAAAAACTTGACTGTGGTCTGAAATGACCAGTGCTGATTATGAAGAGATCAAGTGTGATGGTTGGGATCTCAAAACATTCAAATTCACTGAACATAATTTGCTTGAAAGATATTGACCCTGTGAATCATTTCTTTAATAATTTAAACAATAACTGCTGTTACCACACAGATGATCAGTTTAACATGAATGTCAAATCAGATCATAGAATGTAAATTATTCACTTTAATAGGAGTTTATACGCAAACTTTCAAAACATCAAAGAATACTTAAGTCAGTTCAAAAAACCATTCAATGTCATAGCTATATCCGAGACCTGGCTCAACTCTGAGAAGGGTGTGGATTTCGAGTTGAATGGATATGAATTGAATTACATGAATAGGGAGAACAAAAAAGAAGGGGGTGTGGCTCTATGTGGATAAAAGCCTCAATTATAAGGTATTGGAAAGCATGACAGCTGCTATTAATGATATGATGGAATGTATTACCATAGAAATCTGCATGGAACATAAGAAAAATGTAACTGTTGTGTTTATAGAGCACCTGGATCCAACATAGATATATTTAAGGATAGTATGGAAGGAATGTTTGCCAAAATAAATCAGAAGGTTGCATTCATTTGTGGGGACTTCAATATAGATCTGTTAAATCCTAACAAGTTTATCGGTGCAATGTATAGTATGAGCCGATATCCTTTGATCACTAAGCCAAACAGAATAACATCACACAGTAGCACTCTAATAGACAATATATTTCCTAATAATATGGAAAACAATACAGTGAGCAGGCTACTAATGAGCGACATCAGTGACCATTTGCCAGTTTTTGTGATCTATGACTGTGATTATGGGAAGGATAAGGATGACAATTAAATACAGGGGAGTGAGAATGGAAGAATCCATAAGCGCATTTAGAAATGAATTACAAACACATAACTGGAAAAAGGTTTATGAAGAAGTTTCGTATTTCATATAAAGCCTATGAAACATTTCTAAATATATTCAAATCATCATATGACAAAAACTGTCCATTAAAACAATGCAACAAAAAGCAAAATTATAGGGAAAAGCCATGGATCACAAAGGGACTACAAAATACCTGCAAAAAAAGAATACCCTTTATAGAGAATTCGTAAAATACAGAAGTACAGAGGCAGAAAATAAATATGAAAGATACAAAAATAATATGCAAAAAGGAACACTACAACAAAATATTAGAGAATAACAACAATATCAAGTTCAATATGAAACACAAGTTACCCTCAGTATTTTATTGACAATGATAAGACTTTAAACAATATGAATGATGTGGTTACTGGGTTTAACAATTTTTTTGTAAGTGTGGGACCAGAATTGGCAGAACATATCAATGATCCACAACCAAAAGAGGTGGGGGTGGATGAGGATTATGGAGATAGAAATCCATGCTCAATTTTTCTGAGAGCTATAGAAGAAAAATAAATTATTGATATTGTTAGCAAGTGTAAGAATAAAACGTCTACCGACTGGAATGAAATCGATATGACAATAGTCAAGAAAGTTATTAATGGTATTATAAACCCACTAACTTACATCTGTAACTTGTCATTCAAAACGGGTACATTTCCATGTAAAATGAAAACTGCTGAAGTTATCCCATTATATAAAGCTGTCTTTAGTCTTTACTTTCACTGCTCTCTAAGATATTTGAAAAACTTTTTGTTGGAAGGTTAGACAATTTTACTAAGAAGCACAAATTGACAGTCAGTAGGGATTTAGATCAAACAGATCAACATCTATGGCATTAATGGAGTTAATAGAAGAAATTACTAATTGTATAGATAATAAGAAGTAGTGGGAATAATATTTATTGATTTGAAAAAAACTTGATACCATTAATCATAACATATGAATAAAATGGAAAGGTACGGTATCAGAGGGGTTGTGCTGAATTGGTTGAATTGGTTATACAGGAAACAGGCAACAATTTGTGCAGATAGGTGACTACAAAGCAACATGTTTGGATATTACTTGTGGAGTCCCACAGGGGTCAGTATTAGGCCCTAAATTGTTTATTTTGTGACATATGTAAGGTATCAAGAATATTTAAATTTGTGTTATTTGCAGATGACACCAATATTTTCTGTTCTGGGGAAAATCTGCAGCAGCTTTTGGAGGTGGTCACGACAGAAATTAGTAAATTAAAAAGGTGGTTTGACACAGACAAATTATCATAAAATCTGAACAAAACCAAACTTATGTTGTTTGGAAATCGTAAAATAAACACAAGTGCAAGTGATGATTGACGATGTTAACATTGAAAGAGTATATGAAAATACATTTCTGGTATGTGAAAGCAAAGTTGGCAAGGGGTGTTGCAGTTCTGGGAAAAACAAGGCACATTCTGAATCATGAAGCGTTGTACATTCTGTATTGTTCACTTGTATTACCGTATCTGAATTACTGTGTGGAGGTATGGGGCAACACCTACAAAAGCACCTTACAATCGTTATGCATAATACAAAAAAGAGCCATAAGGATAGTAAATAATGTAGGATATCGTGAACACACAAATACATAATTTTTAATGCTTTGAAGTTCAGGGATCTGGTGGAATTTAAGACTGCACAAACAATGTACAAAGCAAGAAATAATTTGCTTCCTGGCAACATACAAAAAATGCTCTTAGATAGAGAGGGGGGTTATAACTTCAGAGGAAATTTTAATTTGAAACAACCTTATGCTTGCACAAATCGCAAAAGTATGTGCATTTCAATTTGTGGGGTGCCTTTGTGGAATGGTCTGGAGGAAGAAATCAAATTTGGTATGCTGTAGACTAGTTTCAAAACGACAAACCAAAAAGAATGTCCAGGCGAACATGTCTGTGAGTTGCGTGTGGCGGAGCATGCTGCAGTCGGTACGCAACATTGCTCTTGGCACGCTTCATTGCGTCTTGTACCCAACGTCTATGGAAAATCACGCTAAGTACATATGATGTGTGCCAGGAGATCCTGTCGCACATGTACTTGACGTACATGTTTTGATTTGAATGGGATGTAGATCTACACACGTTGAGGACACGTATGTGTGTGTGTGTGTGTGTTTTTTGTTTTTATTATTTTTTGTAATTATATGTTTATTATGATATTGATATGTCCTTTTTGTTCCTACACCTATATTGTTGTACATACATTTGACAACATTATGTGCAGAAATGGCTTCCCCTCTTTACAGATCATATTTACTGATGAATGTCTACATAAGTATGTCAGCTGAAATAATGAATTGGCAGGTTATGATCTTGTCATGTCTGTTGTCTGTGTACACTGACATTCAGGTCAGATCCTTCATACAGATGTGGTTTACCTGCATAGACCTGGCCAAAGAACAGAGGCAGACAAACTTCGCCACCTCATGCTCAAATACAGGTACTACACTTTTAACATGTTATTTGGATACTTGTTTTGTTTTTATCGACAACAATCACATTTGAGTATTTTCTTCCTCTTCCGGATTCGTTCCATCACAGCTGTAACAAGGTTGTCATTGGCAACGGGACAGCTTGTCGGGAAACAGAGTCTGTCTTCACAGACCTGATCACCCGGGGTCTTTTTCAGCCACTGGACGTGTCGTACTGGTAAGATACAGACCATGTGTCTTTGCTTTAACCACCAGTTTGTGAACCTGAGGCCCACAGATGGATGGAAAGTTAGGTCAACCACACACCAAATACACAATTTATTTGTATGATTTGTAGCAGATTAATGAGAAGGCATCACACTAAGTCAAAATAGAGTGTGCTGTCTTTTTCTTTCCATTTTTGGGTCAGTGTCCTTTGGCAAAAAGGGAGAGATTGATAGAGGGAGGAAGTGAGGGAGGGAGGGTGACAGAGGGAGGGGTTTGCAAAGTAGAGATTCTGGTATCAAAATAACAATTAATTCCTCAACCATGTTCAGTCCATAACAGACATCTAGATTGGTTCAGCTTTGTCCAAGGATAATACACCATTCAGCAGTGTCTCTAACCAAGTCCAGAACAGAACCTCGGCCCAGGCGCAGTAACAGCTGGTAACTGTTGTTTAAAATTTTTTTATGGTGTTCTATCTGTTTTTTACCTCAGACCAATATTAGGATCATAGCCTCAAGCGATTTGGTACTTACTTTATTTGAACAATCCAGATAAATCATCTTTTTAATTTAACAGCTGTGGAGCAAGGGGATCTGTTTGACACACTTAGACATTATTAGATAAATATATAAACATGGTTTAGAAGGCTAAACTAAATATAGTTGTCAACTTGGAAAACTATTAGTGGTAGATTAGACCATTTTCACAATTCCACGTTGTGAAAATTGTGAAAATGGACTGTTTTAACGTGTATTTTCCTCTTCATGAAATGTCTACCAAAATGATTAAAACTGCTGGCTGAATAGTTACAAACAAGATTGACTCCTGCAAGAATGTATTACATGCATGTACATTGATAAATGCTAAATTATGAAACCAAATGTATATTAAGTCTTAATTCTGGACCAATTCATTATGGGGAGTCCTTTTTAAGGAGGACAGAGTCCCCTAACCCTTAGGGGATATGTCCAACCATGTGTAATGATCTTTGTCACCCCGTCAAATACAACTCCCATGGAACCTTTCTCCCCTGCTGCTTGTCCTGTGGCTGACCCTGTCCTGCCATCAGGAAACAAGTTGACCACAATAAGCGTAATTCAAACTTAGCTTGAATTATGCATCAGAAAAGGCATGGATTCAAGGGGCACTTTATACATGCTTGTGGGGGGTGCGATCACCTAAACTCTCGATCCCCCCCTACCCACCACCTTTTCAGCCCTCCACCCATACTCTGTCTTTGCCCCTTCCTCCCTTCCAGGCACTGGCAAACTCTTAATCACAGACGTGTGTGTGCACATACATACAGGGGTGTGGTGTGCATTTGATATCTGCAAGATTTTCTCAAATGTTCTTGTTAGGCTCTATAACTTTTAATACAGTTTGATTTGAAGAATAGTCCCCGTAGTCCTCGTATCTCCTAAACGTTACCTTCATTTGATCACACTATTTTGATTATTTAATTGTAAATATATTGGCAAATATGTTGATTGTTGTGGTAGATACATTCTTACAAATTGAACAGTCAAATGTAATAATTTTATAGTTTGATTTTACGTTATTGAGATATAGCCAATATGGTGGTGTGAAAAAATAAGGCCTTTGATTAATTGTAATTACATCATGCTTGGTATGTACATTTTTAGGGTAGAAAATGGACAATGTGGTTATTTGAAATCTTATTTCTGTGCTTAAACGTGACTCATTTGTAATGGTTCAGCAAATTTGTTCAATGAATACTGTCTTTGTAAAGTCCCTAAGGCATTTTGGTTAAAATAAAAACCTAGCAAACAAACAAAGGTAAAGCACCACAGTTTCCAATCACACTAAACTACAATATCAGTATAGTTATCAAGTATATTATACACAACTAGATTGTTTAAACAGATTTATTTTATTGCACATTAAAAACATTTGTACACATTTTACACACTTTGAATGACATGGGCTGCCCTAAAGCTAACCTAGCTAACCTAGCCTCTGTGTTCTTGAGGTTTTTATGTTCTTTAATGGCTACAGCTCTAGCCACCATTGGTGAGCCATGCCAATATTTACCCTCACCCACTATTTGTATTTATAGCAAGGGTGCAATCTATGTCATAGAAGTTTACTTTGACATATTATTTAAAATAAATGTAATGTATTTCTTATTGCAGGAAGAGTCAGTTATGTTAAATAGTCATCACTTTTATTGAAGTAGCTTTTCAAGCGCAGTAAGGGTTGGAAGAAAAATATTAATACAATTAATACCTTTTAGTTTTATTTACTATTGCAACACAACACACAGTTCATCCCCTTCCTTTGCCCTAGGTCACTTATTTTTCAGACCTGTGTCGATCCACACACAGGTTTTAGCTTGGATTAATAATTGGCTTTATACAAGCTAGCAAGCTGTATTAAGATCCCAGGAGAAAATATTTATATTTATGGGCAAATAGATTATCTTCATTGTAAAGACTGCAATGCCAACATGTGTATAGAGCAGTACTTTCTTATATCAGAAAATATCCAGCTTGACTGATCCCCTTTAAATACATTTTCAATGGAGATAATGCAAATTAAATAACGCAAATGTATGTACAAATCCTGATAGATATCCTATGTTTGGAACAGCAAATCAGATTCAAATGTGCTATTGAATTATAATTTTTTCTCCTTTTATTTTGGCATTAACCTTCAAGTTTATTAACTTTTAACATTAACATTATTAGTGTTAACACTAAAATGACAGGTTGGAAGCCGATTGTGTTTTTGGCCCTTGGGTGGTCAAGTCAGACAAGGAATGAGACTCACATGGAGAGGGGGGATCTGGATGAATGGAGGAAGATGGGTGAGTGGACACACCTCCTACCTGTAAAGGGCAAGGAGGATCTTACTTATTGATTATGGAGGAAGTGGTAGAGGAACGAAATGAAAGGGAGGGAAAGTGCGTATGTGTGTTGTCGCACACATGCACACTAGAGGATGGATACCCGACCCAAGCCAGACGGGATCCGACAGGACCCGACGGTAGCCGTCGGGCCGGGTCGGGTTCGGACAAATATTTAGAAATTATCGGGTTCGGGTCGGGCTCGGTCACATCTGTGCGATTTGAAAATTTTAGTTTACCTGCGTGTTAACCCGTTTTTTGCGCATGTCGCAAAGCTTGATGCCTGTCGGGCTCGGGTTGGGTTCTGACATAAAAAGCTTGATGCCTGTCGGACTCGGGTCGGGTTTGGTTACTGTTCTATCGGATGTGGGCCGGGCTCGGACAGAAAATTCCGGCCCGATCCACACTCTAATGCACACACACACATACGTAGATCCTGATGGACAGTTGAATAGAGACATTAAATAATTATGTCGGCCAGAGAGTTAGATTTAGAATGGGGCGGGTGAATGAACCTTGAAGACATTGGTCGATTGCAGGTGGTGCTCTCACACACACATTGTTCCCCTGTTGGTCAGTGTTTCACCCTTCGTCAGTCCAGCTTTGTTTGTTTGTGTGTGCGTGTGTGTGACACACGGAGAGAATTGCAGGCCTGCACAGCCAACAGACTGACATGAATCACTATGAGGTCTTGCTCTTTTCAGACATGCCTTGCACTGGCAGCCGAGTGTGTGCGTGCGTGCGTGCGTGCGTGCGTGCGTGTGTGTGTCTGTCTGTGTGTGTGTGTGTGTGTGTGTGTGTGTGTGTGTCTGTGTGCCTGTGTGCCTCCCAGCATCAAGCGAGAGACTGACGGCCTTTGACACCTGCCATTTGGACGCTTTTCTCTGTGAAAAATGTCATTGTCTTCTGTGTGTGTGTGTGTGTGTGTGTGTGTATGTAGTTCAAGCCTAAATTTGGAGCCCTGAGGTCAAGTTTTGCAGCTGACTGAACAATAGATCCAAGCTGTTTGTGTCTGACGACAGCGAATCTAGTCGCTCTCTCTCTGTCTCTCGCTGTCTCTCACATGCAAACGGTATTTAGGGTAATATGACATGTGACATAGCAAATAGTATTTAGGGTAATGTGACATAACATCATACACTTCATCAATGTTCTGTTTTGCATTGGCATTTTCAATTGGCGTCAAATTAGAAAGAATTGGTGTTTATTATTGTTGATTTATGACAACTGTGCAGTCTGCTGTTACAAATTAGACTTTTAGTTTTGGTTTTGGTTTTGGTTACATGTGTTGGACAGCCCCGTCATACCTCGCTGGCTTTTCCCCTGCTCAGTAGCATCTTGAAATGGCTACGTTATCACCTCCACTCAGTGGATGATATGATGAATTTGAGATTATAGCAGAATTATTACAGCTATAATCTTAACGTGTATGTGATTATAGCTGTATTATTATTTCGTATCGTATGGAAGTATCATTGTGTATCCATCTCCTCCAGTGGCAGTAGTTGTGAGGGGTAGTCTGTGCCTTAGGCCAAGGGGTTTGTCTTGAAGAGGTCTTAAATAAAGGGACAGATAGGGATCCCGCTTCTGACTTTGCCCCGGGATGGGACTCTGTGTGTGTGTGTGTGTGTGTGTGGGTGTGTGTGTGTGTGTGTGTGTGCGTGTGTGTGTGTGGAAGAGGGGTCAGGGTTATGCAGGGCTCCATAACGTCAGTACATCTTAAGCGCATGCTGTTAGGTTGGTTACATTTCTTGTTACACGTACGCTCACACTGTAATGTATCACATGCGATCTTTATTTAACGTTCAGTTACAATAAAGATAACCTGTGTGAACCAGGACAGCCAGCAGGTCATTGGTTCTAATACTTTGCCTGTCTGTCTGCTTGTCTGTCTATGTGTGTGTCAGCCAGCCAGCCAGCAGGTCATTGGTTCTAACGCT
>OMKQ01043819.1:0-14837 GCA_900302335.1 Phycis phycis
ACTGCCACAGCTCATCAACCTTGCCATCCTCCCTGTGGTCTACTGTCTCCTACTGGCTGTTTTAAACCTACTTCCATTGCTGTGAACAACTGGTTTCCTATTCTTGTTGTCATTTCAGATCGCAAATAAATGCACAGGTGTGGACGAGCTATTGATCATCGTGTCCTAGTTAATCCAGTTAGGTCAGCCAACACCGAATCTCACTTCAGCAATCTAACCATTGGGCTATTTAACAACCGCTCACTGACCAGCAAGGGACCTCTACTCTACTCAATGAACGTGAATTTGATTTCTTGTGCTTGACTGAGACATGGCAACGGTCTAATGTCTTTCACACCTTAATCAAACTATTCCCCATGGGTTTACCTACTCATCACAACTCCGTGCCTCTGGCAGAGGAGGTGGACTGGCGATATTTTAAAGTGAAAAGTATCTTCCATTACGGTGCCGGTGCGCTCTTCATTTGAGTCCATTTCCCTGCAAATCAAGGGCCCAACTCCTACTATCCTTGCCACTATTCATCGACCACCCTACTGGAACTCTCTACCTTCTTAACTACCCTATGTTCTATGTCTCCAAATTTAATATTACTGGGAGATTTCAACATCCACTTTGACAACATCTACAATGCTTTTACAAAGGACTTCATTTCATGCCTTGACAGCTTTGGACTACAACAACATATTAACTTTCCGACACACTCCAAAGGACACATTCTTGACCTAATCTGCTGCTCTGGAGTAACCCCTCACAACTGTTGCGCCTCTGAAGGATTTTAGCTTGTGGTCTGAGATCGGGAGGTCAATGTCAATCTCATGTTCATCCAAGACTAACATGCTATGTTCAATCACATTCCGAAACATTAATATTGACTTGCTGGCCCTCTCTGATGGAATTGATGCCTTTCATAGCAGTCAATTTATCCACCACAGATGAACTGGTATCTCACTACAATGATGGACTCCACGGCCTGGTAAATACTCTTGCACCTCTGAAAACTAGGTTTGTTTCCTTTACCCACTCTGCCCCTTGGTATACACCAGCACTACACCAGCTCAAAACTAAAAGGCCATCGCCTGGAGTGCCTTTATGCAAAATCTCACCTTGCAGTTCATAAAAGAAATGTATTACAACCACATACTCCCAATACAAGGAATCTCTTCCCTCAGCTAAAACTTCATACTACTCAACCTTAATCAAGACGGCTGATGGGAACACCAGAGCACTATTCTCAACTATCAACAACATTCTGAAACCACCAGATGCTTTACCACCTCACTTATAAAATATACATCAGACCCTGACTGTTAAATAACCCTGCATCCTCTCTGCACTCCTTGCCTATATTCTCCTTTGCCTCTCCATTCACCAGCTTCAAACTTCTGACTGTCTTGGAAATAACTAGTCTAATCCAATTTTGAATCCAATTCAAAACCCTCTACATGCCAGTTAGATCCCTTACCTACCCACCTGGTAAAAGTCTGCCTATCTGCCCTGTCCTGTCCTCATTAATAACTGACGTTATCCATTCCTCCATGACTTCTGGTTTTGTTCCATCTTAACTGAAAACTGCTGCAATAACTCCAATACTCAAAAAACCTGCCACAGAACTGAATGACTTAAACAACCTTCATCCAATCTCAAACCTGCCATTTCTCCCCAAAGTACAGCTCAGATAAACACCCATCTGTCTGATAACAATCTCTTTGAAAAATTTCAGTCTGGCTTTCGTCCCCTCCACAGCACTGAGACAGCCCTTGTCAAAATCACCAATGACCTTCTGATGGCATCTGACTCTGGACAACTTTCTATTCTGGTTCTTCTTGACCCGAGTACAGCTTTTCATACAGTCTCTCATGTCATCCTCCTGGACAGGCTAGTATCCATTGGAATCACTGATATCTGTTTGTCCAACTCAAGAACTTGAGATCCGGCGCCTCTCCAGTCTCCAGTGGTGTTCCCCAGGGCTCTGTCCTCGGCCCCCTGCTACATTCTTAGGAAATCTGACATTCAATTCCACTATTACGCTGACGATACCCAGCTCTACCTTTCCACTAAGCCCACTGCCTCTCTACCACCCAAAGGTCTGTCCGTCTGCCTACTGGAAATGAAATCATGGTTCTCACTCAACTTCCTCAAACGACAAAAACTGAGGTTCTCATCGGCACCAAATCCACCTTAGCAACACAACATTTTATCCATGTCCATCAACAATGCCACTGTTGACCCTTCCCCTCAGGTAAAGAGCCTGGGTATCATCTCGGACAGCACTTTATCCTTCAAGACCCACATCAATAATGTTACTCGGTCTGCTTACTTCCATATACGCAACATCAATCTTTGTCTCTCACTTACACCAACCTCCACTGCCATCCTTGTAAACACCCTGATTACATCCCGACTGGACTACTGTAACTCTCTCCTCTGTGGTCTTCCTCGGAAATATCTTCATAAACTCTCAACTGGTCCAGAACGCAGGCGCCCGTATCATCACCAGAATTCCATCTATTGAACACATCACTCCAGCCCTGCAGCAACTCCACTGACTCCCTATCACGCATTGATTTTAAGATTCTACTCCTTACTTTCAAGATCCTTCATAGCCTGGCACCAGTGTATCTAACTGAACTCATCCACATCCACACACCTTCACGCCCTCTCCGATCCTCTTCAGAGATAAGAGAGATAAGAGAGATAAACTGCCATCCAGATCCCAGCTCTATCTGCCAACCTATCCACCATGGGGTCAAGAGCTTTTAGCCGGTCTGCTCCCCGCCTATGGAACTCTCTCCCACCTGACATTCTGACTCCTTACCTGTCTCCACCTTTAAATCATGCCTAAAAACACTTATACCGAGTGGCATACTTTGTCACACACTGACAGAGTATGCCACTGTTACTTGTTTTTAACTTGTCTGTAAGGTGTCCTTGAGCGCTTTGAAAGGTGCATTTAAATAAAATGCATTATTATTATAAAAAATACAAATAAAAATCTAGCACCTCTAAGGAAACCAAAAATGTTAAAATCAATTACAAATTATTAAGTAATATAAAGCTAAAACAAAAGATAACAAATAAATCAGGAAAGCATGAATCATAAAATAATTGTATCATCATATTACATGGAAGTGCAACATTGCGATATGAACAGCTCGGCTCAAGCACTTTCAAGATTTAAAAGAAATCTGGAATTTCCATGATAGAGCAGCATCTTTTGCCAAGAAAGTTGCCGCTGACACAATGACACATTTCACCTTTACAAAACCATTTTTACTTCAACATCTGCGAGGGTCACAACCGGAGGTTTCTCCACCAACTCCGGGAAGAAGTGAGGAGCAAAGTGGCTGCGCAAATTTGTTGGGTTACCGAAAGATATTTTTTCGTATGAAAAATGGACGCTTTCCGTCCATGTTTTCTACTGTAGGCACACTTCTGTGTATGCTACACAACACACTACATGATAAGCATGTCACGTGTTACACATCACAACCTACCTATCCCATTTCTTTCATATTGAACCATTTTCTCTCATGTTTCATGCTGTGCATATTAGTTATGAAAATCTGATTATGGAATTTTGTGAATCAATGCAGAATGATTTGAGAGAATGGTGAAACATCCAAGAAAGTAATTGTTTTTCCCACTACTAATATTCTCTTCTAGGCAATGTGTGTTTTCGCCAGTATTTTTAGGAAATTGGTGATAAAAACAATATTTAGTCTGGTGTACTCCTAATAAGGTCTGCTGCCTGGTCAGGCATGATTGGTGTTCACTCCGAGTTGATGGCTTAGAAGTTTTCCTTTTTCCAGACAAGTGATTTAGTGTTGTCTGCAATCAAGGGTGCTTGACTGCGTGCAATAATGTTACTCTGGTTAGTGTCCCCCGCTTTTTCTGGCTTATAGTCAATGGCGTAATATAAATACATAAAATATATCGATATAAAACAAAGCTGCTGAAATACAAAATAAACAATTCAGTAGAAAATGTATATTTTGCATGAAGCCGTCTTATATACATGTGCCATTTGTGAATTGTGTCGTCGTAGTTGATTGTATTACATTGTTTTAAAATGTCCTACCCATGGACCACAGATACTAATTAACTGTCTAGTTTACTCCGAACTAAACTAATCCAAACAACTGTTGTGCAGAGTCCCCGTTAATCTCCATTGATTTTCTGAAGCAGTTTGCACTAGCCAATTTTTTGCTTGGCTCTTAAAATGTTTAATGTAAAACTATTTTAATAAATCATACTTCAGTATAATGACATACCTGTTCTGTAGCAGTGGGACAGTAATATACAAGCACCAAGGTAGTGAAGACATTTGTAGCCAATCCAACAACAGTGATGAGATTAGGAGCAATCCAAGATGGGACTCGTCCCACCAGCCACTCCCAGTAGCGTTGCATCAGAGGCTCTAGGAGGGACCGTCCAGAACTGCTGTATCTGCAAGAAGTAGGGTAGTATTGCTACGCCACTCGTTCCATTACATCCCAAATACATAAACAGCAAACAGCCCTATCACCAAGTTAAGATGCACAAGCCCACACCAATAACAATTCCTGGTAAATAACATTGAAAAACTGGTACAACTGGTATTTCTTTGTGTTTTTTATGAAAGTACAATTGAGTACATAATAAATTAATGAATACAGTGCATTCAGAAAGTATTCAGACCTTGTGTTATGTTGCAGCCTTATGCTCAAATAACTTAAATAATTTGTTTCCCTCATCAATCTAGACAATATCCCATAATGAGAAAGCAAAAGCAGGATTTTAGAAATGTTTGCAAATGTATTAAAAAGGAAAAACTGAAATGTCACTTTGACATAAATATTCAGACCCTTTACTCAGTACTTGGTTGAAGCACCTTTGGCAGCGATTACAGCCTCAAGTCTCCTTGGGTATGACATGGCAATCTTTGCACACCTGGATTTGGGGTGTTTCTGACATTCTTCTCTGCAGAGCTCTGTCAGGTCGGGTGGACAGCAGGTCTCTCCAGAGAAGTTCAATTGGGAAGAAGTCAGAGAAATCAGGGCTCTAGCTGGGCCACTCAAGGACATTCACAGATACCCTAAGCCACTCGTGCATTGTCTGTGCTTTGGGTCATTGTCCTGTTGGAAGGTGAACCTTTGGCCCAGTCTGAGGTCCTGAGTGCTCTGGACCAGGTTTTCATTAAGGATTTCTGTCCAGCTTTCCCTCAACCCTGACCAGTCTCCCAGTCCCTGCCGCTGAGAAACACTCCCACAGCATGATGCTGCCACCACCATGCTTCACCATTGGGATGGTATTGGGCAGCTGATAAGCGTTACCTGGTTTCCTCCACACATGAACGTTTGGAATTGAGGGAATCAGAGTCCTTTAGGTGCTATTTTTGCAAACTACAAGCAGGTTTTCTTGTGTCTTTCACTGAGGAGAAGCTTCAGTCTGGCCATTCTGCCATAAACCCCAGATAGGTGGAGAGTTGTAGTGATAGTTGTCCTCCTGGACGTTTCTCCCATCTCTACACAGATCTTTGGAGCTCAGTCAGAGTGACTATCAAGTTCTTGGTCACCTCTTTTACCAAGCTTCCCCCCCCGATTTCTCAGTTTGGCTGGGCAGCCAGCTCTTGGAAGAGTCTTGGTTGTTCCAAACGTCTCCATTTAAGAATTATGGAGGTCACTGGGCTCTTGGGAACCTTCAATGCAGCAGATATGTTTTTGTAGTCTTCTCCAGATCTGTACCTCGACACGATCCTGTCTCTGAGCTCTGCATGCAGTTCCTTTGACCTCATGGCTTGGTTTTTGCTCTGATATGCATTGTCTGCTGTGAGACCTAATATAGACAGAATTATGTCCAAAATTTCCCAAATTATGTCATGTTATGTAAACAATTGCATTTAGCACAGGTGGACTCAAATCAAGGTGTAGAAATGGCTCAAGGAACCTGAGCATAATTTGAGTGTCATAGCTAAGGGTCTGAATACTTATGTCAATGTGATTTGTTTTTTATAAATTTGCAAACATTTCTGAAATTATGTTTTCACTTTGTCATCATGGGGTAGTGGGTGTAGACTGAGGGAAAGAAATTATGGAAATAATTTTAGCATAAGGCTGCAACATAAAATGTGAAAAAAGTGAAGGGGTCCGATTACTTTCTGAATGCAGTGTACATAACTTTGAGTGTGTCAAATATGACAAAAAAGTAATTAAGAAATTGGAAAATAAGTCAATGTCAAAATAAATTATAAATTATTATAAATTATATTTCAAATGTGGGAGTACATTTTTTTTCGTCAATGACCAGAGATGTAGAGAATGCAAACAAACCAATCAGCAAACTTTGTCTCAATGTCCTCAAAAGGTGGGAAGCCATTGAATTTGCACTTAAGACTACGTCATGGCCAATGGAAAAAGAGATAAACTAACAGTCATCACAGTCATTAATTGGTGCTTCTACATGTGCAACCAAATTTAAATCTGGCAACACTTCCAGGTAGAAGAATGTACTGTCAATATATACAGCTTAAGATAAGAGTCTGTTAATGTTGTTGAAAAGAAAGTGTTCACACTTAACAAGCAGCATGAATTACTGAGGCAAACATACTTCGCCTGTAAGGCATACTCAGATTTGTAAAATAGACTAGGGCTGGGCGATATGGCCTATAAACAACATTGCACTCTTTAGGCTATGTCGCAACTATTTGTAGATTTTTTTTATATTATCACCCCTTAAAGCTCAATTTAACCATGCATGCATGCATACAATCAAACCAGTCAGATGATAGTAGTCCCTTCAACATATATCAGCATTAAAACATTGTTTATATTCATTAATGGTTTCTATTTGAACTGTTGTAAACTGCAAAAAAGGTGGAAATCACAAGTGAAATAAACCAGGCAATTGCACACATAGTTTACACAACAGCAGTTGCAAGAAAATACAGTACTGCCTGATGTAGACCTGCTGCCTACATACTGTAACCTACTTTTATATAGGTTCTGTGTCAGGAAAGCTGAAATGGTTTTTGAAATTTTATGTTGAGTAAGACGTTGCGTGTGCGCATGTGTCTCAGCATGCCTCACCGATCGCTGTTAAACATGGCAATATTAGGGGCGGCAGTAGCTCAGTGGATAGGGCGGGTGAATAGATAGTTGTCCACTAAGCGTAGGGTCGGCGGTTCAATACCCTCCTCCCCCTCCCCTCCTCCAACTGTCCACATGTCGAAGTGTCCTTGAACAAGACACTGAACCCCAACTTGCTCCCTGGGTGCTGAACATAGTAGCTCCCACAGCTCGTTCCCATATCTAAAAAATACTGAGAATGACCAATAAAGACGTCATGTGTTTTGTATGATCATTAAGCCTTATTAGTATACTCTTCGACCTCACAACCAGGGGACACCAGTGGTGCGGTGTTCGAACGAGGGTTACACTTATAGTATACTGCCACGGTGTGTGAACATTCAGATCTCGTTCTGGATAGCCGTCGATTTTGATGATCACATCCGTATCACAGTGGTGCCGTGGATTGCAACAAGGTTCCTCCTTCCTAGAACTCTCACTGTCCTAGAACACTTTTTTTCATTGCAGTGCTTAAATTCCAGCTGAAACAGATGATTTGCCTCACACTTTAAAAAGCACTGGCTGGGCTGTTTGTAAGTGTGTGACATATGGTATGTCTTTGTATCTGGAGGGAAGAAGGAATGGGGAAAAGGACAGGAAAGAGCTAGAGAAGTGAAATGCCAAAGCGAGTCTTATGCCGGCAGCTTAAAAAAAGTGACAATTTGTACTTTATGTTTGCTATAGTCATTTACTACATCCTGTGTAGAACACGCCACCGCAAGTATATATTTAGGATATTCGCTATATTGTCCAGCCCTACAATTGAGTACAAAATAAGGTAATTGTTAGTTGTAGGAGGGAAAAACTAAATTGATTCCTTATCGATTCACCAATCAACATAAAAAATAAATGTTTGGAAGACCCTTTAAATTATCCATTGCCTACACCTTAAACAATTTTAAACCTTGAGACATGTCTTGAGTGCCCATAGTGCAAACATCGGCAGCATGTATAAACAGTATTTCAAAAGGCAGCAGCATCAGCAATAGTATGCTGTGACAAGTCAATTGGATCACCTGTGTTCCTCCAGTCTTTTCAGCTGATGTCGAGAAAGTGGAGGTGAGGGAAGCTCAATTAACCTGCGCAGTGTACCAGGGGTCAGCCAGCAGGTTGCCTCCATACCCATGCCCTGCCCAGGATCTTTGTCCCTGCAGAGTCCTCGCCGTAACCGCAGGCTGCCCTGCTGCTGGTGCCCTTTGGTCACCATGGAGCACCGGCTGGCTCTCAATAACTCCAGCCAATATCCACTTCTGTTAGGAAGTCTGGAAACCTAAGGGACTAAAACAAGAATAACTGATTAACATACAACTCAAAATATCTTATGGACTGGGCCAATGGTTTGGTATTTTTTGCTGTGTCAGAAATTACAATACAAATTTGGTATTAACACCATGAATATAATCTACAGCAATTTTACAAGCATAATCATCCACACCAATGCTGTCCCTTTCTTCCTGCTCACAAGGGAGGCAGTGTTACGGAACAATGAGATTATGTTAGATCCTGTATATAATCACAAAATAGTCACAATCTACAATATTATAATTCTACAAAGGCGATTCAGGCAAAGTACCTTTTCAAACTGTTGTAGGAGTTGAGGTACATAATGCACATTAAGACTAGGGTTGGGCGATATAACCAACAACTGGGCGGAGTAGCCTGTCCTGTCCCTTTATGTAAATAAAGGGATAGTAAATGGTATGTATCCTTATCAAAACAGACATGGGAGAGCATTACGCATTCTCAACTGCATTTATTTAGCCAAAAACAAACTAAAATTTGCAGAGCAACAGTGTAACAATGGTTCCATTGACAAAAACGTATCAAACTCTGACAAAAGTAGCAATTCAAGTTATTGGCCAGGAACACCAGCCAGTAAAATACAGAAAAATTCTGTACCAGTACAGAATTCAGGGTATCAGATAAAACGTCAACAGTAGCAATGATCGATGCCAGGACTAACACCTGGCACTGTTTGGGGTGTACGTCGCTGGCACTCCTTGTGCCAGTTATGCTCGTTTTGGCACCGTTTGCCCCTTCATTCTTAAAGGCATGCATGTTTTCAAGTGATGAACAGGTTGCTTTGTCTTTAACTTTTGCTATCACAACATGGCGGAAAATCTTACATAATGTGGCCGGGTTCAAGACCTTTTTCATTTGGTGGCACTGCTTTTGTCACAGTACTGACATGTCCTTTGTCATGTACTAGAATGATCCACAAGACACACCAGGGCATGCGCAAGAACAGCCTAGACATAGATGGCCAATAGCAATCATTAAATTCACTTTTCCTAAGCACAAAAACTGCATCATGAGGACAACAAAGGTGAAATAAAGTGATCAGCCAAAAAACAATCATAAGTGTATAGAACATCATGATCAAAGGTTTGCATCTCCTGGTTCTAAAGAGCTGCGTCATGTGGTGGTTCTTATCAAAGAGAGGTGATCCTCGGACAGGTTCAAGCCACCAAAACCGTTAGGCCCATGGTTGGACAGCTGAGTGTGCCTTTCGCTTTCGGCTTTGGATCGCTTTATTGAAATGCATAAATAATTGCCAATACGTCAATAAAATAATTACAAATCACGGCACTAAACGGGACTGTACACCTATACACCGTGATTTCAGTTTGGCAGAAAAAAAAAAATACTTTTTTGGGACATTACTCAAAATGCACCAAGGTCAATTTTTCTTTGTCTTGTCATTGTCTTGGGCACTGTACATGTTAAAGCATGTCATGTCCTCTTATTGCATCCATAGTAGTAAACTACATTCATAGACTAATTATCCCTATATGTTATTGTGATGTATTGATCATTCATTTAGATGAATATAGGTTGCTTTTGATAACATGACGGTGTGCAGTTGCATCGCTAGTTTCATTTTGGAACCGTTTGTCCGTTCTGGGCTACTGCAGAACTATGGCGGAGCAACATGGCAGCCTCCGAAGACCAGCTGCCCATATAGATATTGGGAAGGTCTCAGTTTAGGGTAACTAAAACAAAGATTCTTATATTCATGGGATTATACACTAATGAAAACCTTCTTAAAGATGTCACTAAATTCTACACACTGGAAGTTTAAGCTTTTTCTTTAACAGATAATAGTAACAGGCTGGCTGAGAGGACATCCATGCACATAATCTCAGTAAGAAAAATATACATTTTGCATTCTAAATCATTGTTCTCACTGTACGAGTACATGACCTAGCACCATATGTGCCCCTGCACTAAGTATGAAGGGGTCACATTCTGTGTGGACATTTTCATTCAACTAAAAATGACCAACTATACTGAATACAATAGAGGCAAGAAATGTTGTCATGGAACAACCTGAAGGTAGTTAAAATATTGGACACTTGTCCAATACATTGCCAATGTTGAACCAACCATTGCAGCATTCTGATACCATAGAGGATCACTGGGTATGAAACGTATAATGTATTTGAAAACCAGCGTGCTTCATGCATGTGTCCTTAACAAAAACTTTGTGATACGTTGTCGCTTCATCGGCGTTATTCAAGGTACTTTTACATTCATGGTTTGAGCGCAGAACTCCAAACATGGACGAACTCTGCTCTTCTTCGCTGCAAATACGTGAAAGGAAATCCTGCCACCTCAGGTCGCCTGCTGAGTGCGTCCATATTTGGAGTGCTGTGCACATCCATGGACGTAAACAACAATGATTTGTGTCACGAAGTGACACAAGAAAGGTTTGTTTCGCGTATTAGTATTATCATAGCAATCCCCATTATTTGTTTTCTTAAGGGTATTCTGGATCATTTCAAATATTCCATACGACATTGGAAAGTACTTAAAAAGACTGATTGTAGTTCATCGCCAGCGATCCGCTATGGCATCGGTATGGCATATGCCATACCGCATAGTGGGTGTGTGTGTGTGTGTGTGTGTGTGTGTGTGTGTGTGTGTGTGTGTGTGTGTGTGTGTGTATATATATGGCTGTGTTGTAATACATTACCGACTGCTGTTCACATAAGTGACCATAGTGGGTATGAAGTGCATTCTGTACAGTTACTAGCAAGTTGATCAAACAATGTCATGCAGTTGAGTACAAACCGTTTGCTACAAGCTTGTGGTGGCTGACAGCAACAACGAACTATACTACAAACAGAAGATACAAGAGCATGCTTTAAGAGATAACCCAAGGGCGACTGCGGTGCTATTATCGGTTACAGATAACGCGGTTTTACGACGGCTTCTTATTAAAGTACTCTTATCGTTAATTGGTATCGACAAGTAGGCAAAAGTGAACTCATTAATTGCATCAGTACATCCCTAGCTGCCAAGCTCGCAACTACGCATTCATATACAACGCGAGTACACACGAAAAATCGTATTTTAAAAGGCACTCCAGCTTTGAATGAATGAATATGTATACCATGCTGTATAATTCTGCTTTGTGGTCTAAGTTAGACCATACATTTATCGATACTGAGTGTTCGTTAGCTGCATATAACTGAATACGCACACATAACGGCTGGTTTGTTTTCAATGTACACTTCTTGTTAGCAAATATTTCACACTGAAGCTTCTAGACAGGAGTGACCCGTCCTAGTTCCGTGGTAGATTTAGCTAATCAGCTAAAGTAGCATGTTATTAGCTAGCTAGCTCAAGCATGTAGATTGAATTGACCCCAGTGCTGTCCACAAAGGACAGTGACTAGCCGATAGTTATGACTTTTGTGTACAATTACACAAATGAATTCCTCTTTACCTGCGAGCAGAAACTCTGTTACTCTCAGTAACCACAAGCGCAATCTGACTAGTTCGTTTATCCAGGCAGTCTAGCTAATTTAACAAAAACCGCCAGGGTTTCCGCCGAAGCTTACCTTCGAAATAGCAGAGCGTGTAGCTGTGGGCTGCGCTCCAAAAGTCCTTATATAGTGACTCCACTCGTGCTCTCAGCCGAAATCTGCAGATATTGTCATCGACCGTCATTCATATACGCCATTCCCCCGTTTGCCAGAGGAGCAGATTAAACGGCCGTCGAATCGTTAAGGGGACGGAGCATACGTCACGGTATTCTACACCGGAAGTGTTTCAGCAGCCGTAATTTTATACTAGGGACACAGAATAATTGGAAAATTGGATAAGACAATTTAGTTTAGATAATATTGTGGGGGTATTGTGGAATGTTATTATTTAAAAACGAATGTGCATTCCATCGTGTTCCACATTGTAATGTTGTCCTGTGATGTTTTGTATTAATCAGTGTTTGCTAAATAAACACACTGGAAGCGTAAGCATTGCTGATTTTTCTTTCCGCTGTTTCCCGCAGGCCATGGTTTTGCAGTAATTAACGTCTATGAAGGGGGCGTCGCCACTCTTTGCTCAGCCACTCCACGTGTGTTTAGAATGTTTTTTCTTTTGCATATGAGGTGGTCCTCGAAATGTCTTGATGACAATTTAGTGGTGCACCTAAATTCGAGGGTATGGAGCCACTGCTGGAGCCTAACATTGATATAGACATAATGTGCTTGCCCCATTTGTTCATTTCTACACTGATTGTACCTCACTCTTTCAATTGGGTCACTATGTGACTGTGGAGTGTGTGTGGATGATGGCTGGTTTAAGCAACCTCACCTGGCCAAGTCAGGCTGATTGGACTCTGGGGCTGGGTGAGGCTGCAAACGTGTTGTGGACTGAGCAATCAAAGTAAACCAGCCATCACATGCACTCAGAGGGAGAGATCTTCTGCATGACAGCATGGAACACCATCTGCATGTATCATTGACTTCAAACTCAAAACACAAAAGGGCTGTCCGAGAATGCACTAGGTCACCAGCAGCGGCGACAGACAGCTAGCAGCTAGCCGCCCCTGCATCGAGCTAGTAGCAGCCCAGGCCCAACCACACCTCTGTCAGCCAGCACATCAGCCCCAGGTCCCATGCTTCATGAGGGAGATGGGGAAAGGCCCTGTCACCCTGGGAGAAGGTGGCACAACAAAGGGCTGTTACGGGCCCTCAAAAGGGCTACCACTGCAGCCCAGCTGTTGCGCCTGTATCACCTCTTCCAGGCAGCCCTGCAACAGCCACGCCCGTCGACATTTCCGTCAGTCAAGGCAGCAGCCCAGGCCTACAGTCTCTAGGATGGAGGGGGAGGATAGTTTGGCGGGTCACACTGGGGAGGTGCGGAGAAAGTCCTGTTGAAGGTCTTTTCCAAAAAAGAACAACTAATCAGTTAGACTAGACTAGACTAATCAGTTTTTTTTAACAATGTAAATCTGTCACAATATTTGGAGGCTAATAGGCAGCAAACATAATTAACGTATAATTTCCAGATTACATGTGACAGGGAGGTCAGGGTACTAAAGTATAATCAATTTTTCACAAAAATCCTGAAACAAATACCCTGACCGTAATCTTGACAAGTTGCAGTTAGACAACAATCATGTCGATGGGAACTCCATAAATAATTTCCATTAATTATTTACTAGTGATTTAGCTGCATGTTTTTGTATTTTTGTGAATGCATTCAAACTTTCCACCAGCCACTAGTAAACTACCTGTACACATAGGTATAAAATAAATAAACCTTATGTGTGAATGCGCTGTGGATTTATGATACATTTGATTGTCTGCGTCAATACCAATGGTGATCTTGTTGGACAAATATTATGGATTTTAGATTTTAAAACAAACTAAAAATAAGTTCAACATGGTTTTACATAGGTTTTATTTTAGGAGCTCAAAACATGCTAACTTGTATAAAGTATTTTGGCATGAGATATTTTCAAAAGGAAATATTAAAATGAAATCAGTCATGGACATTTTTTTAGAAACACATTAGTTTACTCGTGCTGTTGATGTTGTTATTGTTGACACTCTGACATTTGAAGGGGTCGTTGGTTGATCACTTGCGGGGTGTTGTCAGTTTCATTTTCTTTGGAAAAAAAACCAGTGGGGTCCCCAAATAGGCCTCCTTGGCGCTGGATTGAAAGATTAAACAAAATAACAGTAAAATTAATGTTTTTTAATTAAATTCATTACCAATTATCAGATTATTACATCTTAGTATGTGATTAAAAAAAACATTGTCTGCTATCTGTATACGTTACTTAACTGTAATTAATGTTAAAGCTGTGTATAAATTGCTGTTATTGTGAATGGCCATACTGTTGAATATGTTCGCACATTGATTGTGTAACCTACTGCAAAACTGGGCTGTTATGTTACTTGTCAAATTTTTGCATTCATTAATAATAAATAATAATACATCATTCATCATTTTACATGGGTGACCTGCATTTTAGTTTGTAGAGGATTTGACTAATCAGGATTGTATCCACAGCATCTTCTACTTGTAACAATTGTAGGCCTATTTGTCTCAATACGGATGTAAACTACATTTCCATCTCCATCTCTTCCATCCCATCTAGCTTTCTTCAATCTCACCCTGAAGATCCCTCCTTCATTGGCCTCGTTGAACTCTTCCTCATTAAGCAGTTGCCCTGATATTGCTCTGTGTAGTTCTGGAGCTGCCTCCTCCTCAATGTTTCTCAGACCAGCCTAGGAGAAGTTTGTAGGAGAGAGATGGGGCAGAGAAAGGGGGAAGATAAATGTTTAAAGCCCTTTATTGAGGTAAACAATTAAATAAAAAGTAAAAATCATAGCTTAAAGATGGCATGGCAGACTAAATTACCAAAATAATTGGCAGCTTCGATAGGGAAAACCTATTTACTGTTTTTTTGTGATTATATTTGCAAGTGATATAATGA
>OMKQ01043822.1:0-14450 GCA_900302335.1 Phycis phycis
CCGTACACTTTGCAGTACTGCAGCTTTCTGTCGGATAGGGCGTGCAAGCAGCAGACAGGCCGACACTGCGGTACAGTCAGTGGTCGCTTTCACGGATGTGTTGACTCGGCTGTTTTCGTCCCCACTCCGCTGCTTCGCGGAGCGTGTTGTGGATGTGAATTATATCATATGTATTTGTGATGTTGATTGTTTTTGCTGCTACGCCGCAAATTTCATCGATGGTTACAAATTAGCAAAGAAAATAGAAAAGTGCGCTAAATGGTGTCAGGAGACTCCTGCTCCCCCTCCCCCCCCCTCCTACTACACACGCAGCCTACAGTCCCGCTGTGGGAGACGTAGGCTTGCAACGACACATGACCGAAGGCAGGTGGTTTCGATATTGTTGTAGCCCTAATAATACACGCTCCCGTCCTTTTCACGATGAAGTAAATAGCAAGCACCGAGGGGAAAATAAATTCTAATAATATAAACAACATCATTAAATGTTCACATTTTACATCAGTTTTATTTTTGTAAGAAATTGAATCCCACGACCAGGTTTTCTTCACATATTTAATAAAGTTTAATCACAAAACCGGCACGCCACATCACAAGTCATCACAACGTCGCGCTCTCGTTTCCCCGACAGTCCTGCGCTGAGCAACACAAGACCGGTTGCTTGACGTCCACACGTCCTTCTGTCTCTCTCTCTCTCTCTCTCTCTCCCCCTCTTCTCCCCCGTTATCGGTGCTTGCCGGTGCGGTTGAAGCGGCGATACAGGAAGCGGACCCTCTTGTCCAGGTTGAGCTTGTCCTGCGTCATCATCCGGTCGCCCACCATCTTCCTCTTCCTGATCAGGCGCTGCAGCTCGTTGCCCTGGAAGGCCTTCAGCCAGCAAGGGCCCACGAAGAGGTCCTTGGGGTGCACTTTGAAATCCCCTGGGGAGGCCAAACACAGTCACAGATGACCCTTCACGAGGCCGGGGGGGCTACCTGTAGTTCGTCAGCCAAAAAGTGAAGACGTAGACTCGCTGCATTTGTATTAGTGTTAATTTGTATGTATGTATGTGTCTGTATGCACATTAAACCCAATATTTACATTTACATTTAGTGCATTTAGCAGACGCTTTTATCCAAAGCGACAAACATGATGGAGAAAATATCACATTAATTAAAATTTCTTCTCTGTGGGTGATGGGGGGGGGGGAGAACCACAGGGCAAGTGGACCACATTAAATTGCGGACAAATCATCCAGTTGCCCTGAGGAAATGGGACAATCTCCCGTTAATAATGACAAAGATAAAGCGTGCGTTTCGATGCGCCTCACAAGAGCAACTTTGTGCAGAGCTTAGATTTGCCACGTAGAGAGACATATTAGAGCGTAGCATTCGTTCTTACGGTTGACTAGATGGCACCAGAGCCTGAAGTATTTTGTTATTCTCACCATAGCGTGGTATAACCAAAACCGGGCCCCCCTCGATCTCAACCGGTAGATCCATGGCATTACACAGGGTTACCACATGGCATATGTCTATTGATGTAGATCAGGGGTCCCCAAACGTTTTTCGGTGGGGGCCACATCAACTTTCCTTTCCGTGATGGGGGGGCCGACGTCAGTTTATAACAGGAAATGATATGGACCAAAGTGACAACCAGTATTATTGTGGAGAATGTTAATACTCATCCGTCCACTGCTGTTTAAAAACTATACACTCCGAATCGATTTTCCGTTTTGACATTTTGTTATCCGACTGTCTTCTGTTCTTCTCCCGCCTAGCCCGCGCGCACTGGACACTTGACCACGAGCAAAGTCACGTCGGAATATACCATATTGTGTGTGTGTTGGGGGGGGGAGGGGGGTGCCAACCTTAATCATTAAGTGCGGATATTTTATAATAGGAAAATGCAATTTTTAAAAATAGGCCACGTTTAGGGGGATTGTTTGGGATTGTTAAGTGGGCCACCCCAATTGTTTAGGCGGGCCGGATGTGGCCCGCGGGCCGTAGTTTGGGGACCCCTGATGTAGATGAACTGGTGGTCTCCTTTATTGGCACACACTGGGTTCTGAAAACTTACCCAGGATGCCTACATTGTCATACACTCCAAACATGGACCTCTTCTCTGTCCATCTGTCCACCTTCTTCAGCTCTGGGATAGAATGCATCCTGACTCGATAGCACATACCTGGAGGGAAAAGCACACACCAGATTTCAAACGTTTCATGAGTGTGCTCTGCTGAATATGAAGACTACTTACAATTTGCTATTGATATGTCATTTATGAATGTTGTATTTGGCACTGAACCTTACTAGCAGAATGACAGAGTGCTCTTAAATGGCATTAAGAGCAGGTAGGTATCTTGCTCAAGAGACTTACAGGTAGTTAGACCCATGCCATTACCTTTGACCCAAGAACCCAACACTTACCAGTGGATATGCTTCTAGCTGCTTGGAGTAGAGATCCTGTAAGCTGACATAAGGGCACGCTGTTTTTCAATAACCCTCCCAACATAGACATGATGCCACCTGTAAAAAGTAATAACGAATGAATGAATGAAAGCATTTTCAACGACATTGATTGTGATAGTAGACAAAAAATATATCGCTAGATGACCTATTGTTGTACGTAACACAGCCCTGTCGTTTAAGTATCTTTACAATGACCCCTGGTCGTGAGCTCACAGCTAATTGGCGTTACAGTATCATAAACGTAAGTACGTAAGTAAGAACAAAATTACCAGTGTAGTTATTTTCTGAAACAGTGTCTCTGTGGAGTCGTTTGTTTTGCAATGTGAATCATAACACGATAAAGAAGAAAAAGCAAGGTATTATTGAAAACACAACATGCGCACTGTGGTCACTTCCATTTTACATCGTATCCCAGAATGCACAGCGCGCTTACCGTAAAACTCGCAATGTAACGCACGCAAAAAACACAATCGGAGTGGAAACTGATCGCAGTGTCACAATGGCATATTTTCACCGCAAGAGGAGCACAGTGGATTATGTAGATTCTAGAATCTTTCCGTGTCCTACTGACTACATCATAACAAAAAAAAGCAACGACATCAAAACAGTTATAATGTTAAACAATATAAAAAGTTTATTAGTTAAGTGTGTGATGGAAAATTAACCCACTGGCCTTTTTCTGCTTATCATTCTTGAGCACTCACTCTTAGCTTTCTGATTTGTGTACCTGTTGTTCTCAATATTTGTCGTCTGTCTGTTCCTGGTTCCCTGTCTTTGTAAGGACAATTAAAGAAGTAAAAGCTACTTGTGGCTGCGACTGCTCTCTGCGTCTGGGTCCACCTCCACCGCTCACCGTGACAACACCGCGGTTGATTTCATTCAGCGCTCACTGTCGTCTCCCACACCGGTCCTCCCTTCTGATGGGATTCTGTAACTGACCCTTAAACTGATTACGATTCAAAGAGTGTTAAATCAATCAGCTGCTGACCTTATCATTCAAAGTTAAACATAAAATGCACACGCACACCTAACATCTAACTAGAGCTAACACATTCCCTGCACTACACACGTTCACACTAACACATTCACTACAGTCCACATCATTAAAGTTCATAAATGTGATCCATATGTAATTAATTGTCTTTTCTGTTATGGCATAAATGTGTCTTATCATCGTAATGGAAGTCAGTTGTCAACATAAAATAAACTCAATTGCCTTTTTGCCGAAAATATGAGCGACATCTGTATACATCATCATCATCATCATCATCATCATCATCATCATCATAAAAAAAAATGTGAAAGGAACAATTGATTCACTTGGTGAAATAATAAATAAAAAAACCAAACAGAAGCAAAACAGATTATTAGAATATGTTCCAAACTCTGTTTCCAGAGGAGGGGCTTCGACCCGACCCGAGCTATGACACCTGATAGGGGAGAGCTCTGTGAAGTGCAGCTGTAGGAAACATCAGCTCATGTCCCCTGCCCATCTCCGTCAGATACAGTCGCTGACACTGTAAATTACCGCACAGCCTGGTTCATCTGATTTGCATGTTTTTTTCCACCTGTGACGGTGAGCGAGCGTAACATTAGTGATTAACCACGGGGACGTCTGCATTTTGAGTGGCCTCCATCTGCTCCTTGAAGATATCCCCTCTATAAATGATCTATAGCGCAGAATCCGCCTAACATAACAAGTGCCGTGACGATCGAGAAAAAAAGTGACTAACTCGTCATATTCAAATTAAAGCACTACATTTACCAGAACACACTGACGGGAAGAGAGGAAAGTGCTGCGCACAGCAGCCAAAGCATACACTTCCTGTAAACTTTCTGCTAAATGCCCTAAATGTAAATGTAAAAGGGCCTAAAACCCACAACAAACATTTGATGTATTCATCTACTGTTCACAAATACCTGGTTTCTGATGTTAAATGAGTGGTTTTATTTTTTCATATAATTTACAACAATTAGTTCTATCTCACTTATTATCACTTACTTACTCCTCTTTATCCCCTACGGAACATAAGGCTTCAATGAGCACTCTCCATTGCACTCGGTCCCTGGCAGCATGTTGGGCCTCTCCCCATGACAGGTTCACCTGTTCCAGCTCTTGTGTCACAGTTCTGCGCCAGGTGGTTTTTGGCCTCCCAGGTTTTCTTTTGCCTGGTGGTGTCCATCTTAAGGCGACTTCAGCGATGCGGTCCTGCTCCATCCTCAACACATGTCCGAGCCATCTCAGGCGTCTGTGAGTAATCTCCTTGGTGATGCTCCGGCTTCCCATTTTTTGTGCAGTTCGTTATTGGAGATCTTATTAGGCCAAAAGATCTGGCATAGTCGTCGGAGGCATCCATCATGGAACACTTCCATTCTCCCCATGTCTGCTTTGACAACTCGCCAGCTCTCTGAACCGTGTGGCAGAACAGACTTTACATTGCTGTTAGCATCTTCGTTTTAAGGCTGTATTGTTTTGATCTCCAGATGGGACGGAGTTGGGAGAAGGCACCCTGAGCCTTTCCCAGCCTTGCTTTGATGTGTTTTGATGCCCCGCTGTCCTTAGTGATGAGACTGCCCAGATAGGTGAAATCTTCTGGGGATGGAGTTGACACACATTCGCTCGTGTTTTGGAGGTGTTGATACTGAGCCCAACTTGTCTGGCGAAGTTGTTCAGCCCATCAGTTTTAGCCTGCATGTTGTACCTGTTGGTTGATAGGAGAGCAAGATCGTCAGCAAAGTCAAGATCTTCCAGCTGGAAGAACAGAGTCCACTGGATGCCTCTGGGTCTGTCTGCTGTGGTGTTGGTTGTGATCCAGTCTATGGCAACCAGGAAAAAGATAGGGGAGATGATGCACCCCTGTCTCACTCCGGACTGCACGGAAAGCTCAGTGAGGTAATTTCCCATGATGACACTACACTCAAAATGTTCATAGAATATTTTTATGATTGAGATGATCTTTGATGGTATTCCATAGGAGTGCAGTATCTTGCAGAGTGTGTTTCGGTGGACACTGTCGAAGACCTTCCTGAAGTCCACGAAGTCGATGTAGAGGGGTGTGTGCCATTCCAAGCACTGCTCCATGATGTTACGCAGGGCAAAGATCTGGTCCATATGTCCTCTTTCCTGAAGCCTGCTTGCTCCTGTCTAATCCTGGTGTTAATGGCTGTCTCCATCCGGTTGAGAAGGACTCTGCAGAACACCTTGCTTGGAATAGACAGAAGGGTGATTCCACGCCAGTTGTCACAGTTCTTAATGTTGCCTTTCTTGGGGACTTGTACTACTACTATTTGACAATAAGACCATTGAACCAGTCTTCAGGGATGGTGTCACTATTCCAAATGTTTTGGAAGAGGTCCTTCTCGTGTTGACGTTGGAATGTCAGCCTTGAGCACCTCAGCATGAATAGCATCTATGCCATGTGCCTTGCCACTCTTCAGGGTTTGGATGGCAGCTTTAACCTCAGCAGAGTCAGGGGGGTTGGTGTTGATTTCCAGGATATCCTCTGTGATGTTGGCTGGTTGTTCTGGCTCAGGGAGGCTGTGGGTTATCAATCCTATTACTAACCCTAATCCTATTATTAAAACTAACCCCATTGCTAACACAAACCCTATTATTAACAGTATCCCATTACCAACACAAACCCTATTACTAAGACTAATCCTTATACTACCACTAATCCTTTTAGTATAGCTAACCCTATTACTTAAACTAACCCTATTACTTAAACTAACCCTATTACTAAGTCTAATCCTTATACTAACACTAACAGTATTAATAACAACAATTGACAGACATTATTACTGACAGACAGACAGACAGACAGAAGTACTTTAATGATCCCTGAGGGAAATTGCATTTGTTACAATGCAATTACAATGCAATGCCTTTTCTTGCAATGCAAGAAAAGGCAGTGTAGAAGAAAAATATAAATATCTAATATAATATAAACATATGTAAACAAACATATGTAACAATACATACAATAACCCTATTACTAACACTAAACCTTTTACTAACACCATCCCTATCACTAACCCTAAACTAACCCTAAGACTCACCCTATTAATCAGACTAACCCAATGACTAACACAAACCATATTTGTTTTGCACATAACAATAGGAAAAAGAGCAGATGAGAAGACAACACAAGAGAATCCGTGGAAGTACGTCACTTGTGTAAGCAACTCCCACAGCCTATATATAACTCGATTTCAGAAACACATTACAGCATTACTCACTGATGATATCAAATACATTTTTGTCTCTTGGAATACATTACTGCAAATAACTTGAGCTACTTTTTAAAAGAACACTATGTATTGGGGGCATTTTATATTTTGGAATCTTTGTCTTGTTAAAGGTGAGATTTTACAAAACTCTGTGTATGCATTATTTCCTTTTGTGGTATTTGCAAAATATATTTACACAAATATATGTTGAATAGGAAGCTTCTATACATGTAAATACATCACCTCACCAGCTCTAGTTTGCTCGTCTTGCTGTCTACAGGTGTTTGGAGTGAGAAGACTGAGGTGTTAGTGGAGGAAGGGTCCCAGGCTGTCTTACCCTGTCACGCTAACCTTGAGTCTCCGGCGGTCGCTCAAGTTCGATGGGCCAAACAAAGCGCAAGGTAAGAGAGAGCGTGCCTGTTTTGTCTCGCACACACAAAACACGCAACAGATAAGCTGAGATACAGAGAGTTGCACAAAATACCGTTTCATGTCTTGGTGATGTCATGTGTATTAGGCTACATCCATATGTGCATGTCTACGCAATCAAGCGTAGAATCAAAACCGGAGTAACTGAATAGTAACTTAAAAGTAACTTCAGAGTGGCTTTAGCTGTAGGAGTCAGAAAGCGTTTTTTTTAAATAGATATTTATATTTATGAATATATATATAAAATTCTATATCTATATAAATAAGCATGTGACTTGAGCGCCACCTGTAGTACCTACAGCAGCGTTTGGAGGAAGAACCGGAGTGGGTTGCAGTACCACGGTGGGGCGTGGACCAAGCGCGACGGGCCCCACCGCGTGCGCTTGCCCCACGCGGGGTACAGCGTGGGGAACTACAGCCTGTACATGACCAACGTGACAGAGAAGGACGGAGGGCTGTACTCCTGCAGGGTGGAGGGCAATGGTCAAGTCATCTATAAATGGGTCACGCTCATGGTCATCAAAGGTAAGACATTTACAACATTTAAATCCACATGACATCATGGGGAATCATAGTGAAATACACAATGGGACACAATACGTATTACTTAGCATGCACTTTTTACAGGGATGGTTGGGTTTTGCCTGTAGGCTGCTGGCATTGGGCATCAAATCTAGCATGCGCGTCAATTCCTTGATATGATAATATTTGATAACAACATCAAGTAACAACAAGCCTTTATGTGGGGATGATGGGTAGTTTTGGGGATGGACTGTTCCAACTGCTGGTGTTGTCTGTCCATCATACATCAAGGTGGACACAACCATCGACCTTACAATGACCTTCATTGAAAACTATTTTATTTTTTAAAGCAGATCTCAGATAGAAAAAAGGCTAGAGAGCACTGGTCAACCCCCCCCCCCTGCAAATTGTTGCACATAATTTTTGTATGTTAATTTCAAACACTTAGATTATAGATTACACAAACATGGTACTATTATTGGTAAAAATAAAGGTTTAAATATATATAGGATAGGATAGGATAAACTTTATTAATCCCCTAAGGGAAATTGGGTCGCCATAGCAGCCAGGGTACATATAAATATAAATACAATACAAAAAATATTGATAAAATAAAATACCAAAAAAAGAAAAAAAGAGAATAAAAATAAAATAAATAAATACAAAAAATGCAGTGTTGTAGACAGACAAATTATAAAGATACAATACAGCAGTGATGGGTTGATATATTTCAACAATGTAATTTTTAAATTGAGTTTCTAACAAACTTGATACTTCCTTGATACTGACACTGAATCAACATACATCTTCATAATTTAATACATGGGAATCGTATTCTGTTTGTGAGAAACAATGACACATCGCCACCACCAATACTACCGCTACCACCACATTATTTCCAATAAGGAGACACCCCGGAGGGGTTTATTCTGCTTAACCACAGTCACCACGCTTCCATATTACCTCCTTTCATCTGGCACCTTGTTCTTTCTTATCAACCTAATCAGCTGAAATGAGAAGGGAAAAGGAAACTTCAGGTTGATGAGTGCGATCTGACCGTCATTGTGAATGTAATTTGGCACGTTGACGGAATAGCAATGCTGTGGCATAACGCGGGGGCGGCAGTAGCTCAGTAAGTAGAGCGGGTGGACAGAGCGGGTCGTCCACTAACCGTAGGGTCGGCGGTTCAATCCCCGTGATCCCCCTCCTCCAAATGTCCACATGCCGAACCCCAGAAATGTACTGATTGTAAGTCGCTTTGGATAAAAGCGTCTGCTAAATGCCCCCTTTACCCTTTACGTATTGTCTCCTATGTGTTTTGTCACAGTGTCCATAGCTCCGTCAGCGCCAGTGGAGGGCACCCACGTGGTCCTCAGCTGTAATGTGAACCCTTGGCCCAAGGGGGCCAGGACACGCTGGAGGCTGCGCGGAAGACCGATCGGGCCTCATGAGAGTGGGGTGGCTGTCCACCACCGAGCAGCAGTCCCTCCAGGAGTGCTGAGTAGCTGGGCCTCCCAGAGCATTGCGGGGAACTGGACCTGCGTGGTGAGCACTGGGAACAACATGGGAGAGGCGACGCAGCATCTGTCGGTCAGAGGTGAGGATCCAAGGAATCCGGAATCTACCTCAGATTCGGACGCGGGTTACTTCGGATGACCTTCCTCGGCTAATCGGCTAATAATAGAATAAACGGAATTGGAAATACAAACAAATCTCATTACAAATACACGTAATGCAAACATCAATACAAATATACAAACATCAAAATGTGCATATAGACCAGATGTATGTATGTGTGTAAATAAATACAATGCGCATGAAAAAATGCATGGAAGACATACATAAGATATACATAACTATCAGTGGTTCACGGAAAAAATCTAAATATGAACAGAGAGGGCGACGTGGAGATTATTAATAAACATAACGCATCGGTGTTGCTGTTTTGTCAAATTCTTACCCGAGCTCCCCTCTCTCTCTCTCTCTCTCTCCCCCTCCCAGGGATTGTCCACCCTGCCATGGACCACACCAGGGTTTATGCTGCGGTGGGTTCATCAGCCACTCTACCCTGCGTGTTCAGTCACGGTCTGATCCCATCCAACCCCATCTGGGAGAAAACCAGCGGAGGGTCAAACCCTCCCTTGTTTCGGCTCCCTCCCTCCTCCTCCTCCTCCTCCTCCTCCTCCTCTTCCTCCCAGAGCCCCTGGGATGTGTCTGCGAGCATCGAAGCCACAGCGCCCGCCGACCAGGGGACCTACGCCTGCTCTGGGATGGTCGAGGGCCACAGGCTGACCAGGAGGCTGCAGCTTGTTCTTTCTTCTGGTGAGGTTACATCCAAAGTCACACAAAACACATAACATAACAACACATCCTGATGAGTCATGTTGAAGGAAATAATGTACTCTGTGATGATTCACGTTTATTTGAAATGACTGAATGCTTTATGTAACATTTAACATGAACATTTATCAAGTACTTGACTGTTCAGTGTGCATTCATTACACTCTACCATAAAGCATCATGCTTCTTTTTTTCAGTTGAGAGCAACAGAGGAGACCCTGAGATACTGACCTGTCAGCTCACGGATGACAGGGAGGTCACTCAATATGAATGGGTCCATGTCACCCAGGACACCGACGGCACCCAAATTGTGAGCTCAAAACAGCATGGGAAAGTCCTGAGGATCAACGGGATCACAGAACCTCTGGGTGAATGGGTTTGTCGCTTCTATGGGGAAAAGGGCATGCTGGGAAATGCAACATACCTCTCTGTGAAGATGAGTAAGTTCACAAAATGCTTACCTGGTCGTATTACAATTCCTTTCAGTCAATACATGTCTAACTATGAGTGAATTATAATTGAGTGGAATGTGTGTGTGTGTGTCTACAGGTGGTCTTAGTGGACACCGTGGTCCGCCGTTCTCCACCAACACGTCCACAGTGCTTGCCCTTAGTATTTTGGTTGTGTTGCTGGTGCTGATTCTGGCTCAGCTGCGCAAAACTCACCGGATGGTAGGTTTTGCTGATCCAAAAAAAAGTACATTCATTATTTCTATTGTTTTGAAAGGTACAATAAAAGAAAGGTATGTGCAGTGCACACTCAATCTACATAATATATATCCAGTTTATTGTCTTAAAAAGATAGTTGTCGTTTGCTTTATATGTGTCCACTTATTTAGATAAGATATGTAGGGATGGGAAAAAAATGGTATCAGTTGATTGTTACTTACATATATGCATATTTTTGTACATATTCAGATGAACTCCATAGTGCATAATCTCTAACGTATGTTTATGTATTCCCACAGGAACAGAAGCTAGTGCAATACCCTGCCCTGGAAGCGGCGGCTCATGCTATGGACAATAAGGGGGCGCGAGGAAGGAGCCATGCAAATGATGGGAACATTGCAACATAGGCAGAATTGTTTCCCTTGCTTGTAGATGAGCTATGTTGATGCGTTGTATATATTCAGAGTCAATATTTGTAGCATTTTTTTGTTGTTGTTTTTTGCATTGTAATAAGTAAAAATAAATCATGTGAATCGTGATCGATTGCTTAAATAATTGTGTTGCACTGTTTGAATTGAGTTGGCGGAAATAAACAAAATCGAACTGAGAGCACTTTGGAATGAAATAAAAGTTGTAGTAAATAGTAAATTTATCATTTACAAAGCATTGTTCCTACATTCATTCTCATTAATAAGAAATTCATAATCAGTTATAAATGATAAACTAGTACTGCAAGCAGTCATGAAAGGTATTCACAGCCCACACACCCATACTTACAAGTTACAGTCAGATAGTCTTTTTTTTTGCTGTTTTGACATCTTGCTGGTTGAACAAATATTTAGAATTGCTTTCAATTTCACTTTATCTGTTTCACCGTGGGAGGGTGAGAAACGTACTCTCGATTCCTTTGTATGTCTTGCCATGTGGAGGAATTGACAATAAAGCTACTTTGACTTTGACTTTGACTTTGAAATGTCTTTTTTGTTCATTGTTAATGGATTTTTATAGTTTAGTTTAGCTACTTCACGTCGTGTGATAATTGTAGGTCTGTTTTTGCTTTGGATGAAAGTAGTTTTCTCTTTTTCATGAATCCTGCAAGATCGAAAAATGTAGTAAATGAAGTAAACACAGAAAACTATAATAAACTACAGAATCCTGAACTACATCCAAGGTGCAACACAGAACCCTTATTTGAAACCCCAACCCTAATTTGAAACACTAACCCTAGTTTGAAACCCTAACCCTAACTCTGATTTGAAACCCTAACCCTAACTCTGGTTTGAAACCCTAACCATAGTTTAAAACCCTAACCCTATTTTGAAACCCTGACCCTAGTTTAAAACCTTAACCCTAGTTTGAAACCCTAACCCTAACTCTGGTTTGAAACCCTAACCATAGTTTAAAACCCTAACCCTATTTTGAAACCCTGACCCTAATTTGAAACCCTAACCCTTTGAAACCCGAACCTTCACCCAAATTTGAAACCCTAACCCTCATTTGAAAAACCTGGCCCTAGTTTGAGACCCTAACATAGCCACACACACATCCATTCAGACACATACGCACACACAGAAACAAACATCAACACATTCACCCACACAGACAACGGTTCAATAGTTGCAGGCGTTTATTTGTAATTCTGCGCCATCTATAGGTGAAGTGGTGCATTACGCACCACTATAATTTACACTGTGACATCAACACCAAATTCTGTACACATGTTCAGAGAGATGCCCTCTATGAGCACGTCAAGTTTTAAGTTCCTTCTCTATTCTGAAGCGGACTTGTGGTTTATAGAATGTTAACACATTTGCATATTTTGAATTAGCCATAATTCTGCCATTTTTATAGCAATCAAACATCCACCATTGCCCTTAAAAATCATAAAAATGATGTGACTCAAGGAGAAATGAATGAAATAGCTGCAAGTTACGATGACGCAACGCTGACTTGCTTAACACAGCCGACTGCTGGAGCCAAAGTTATGTGGCCAATTGAAACGACGGTTAGCCAGCGCTGTTATCCGTGGTCAAAACAATCATACAAAAAATAATTTTGTGAGCATGATGAATGTTGTTGTAACGTTATAATGTTACTGTAGGAATTAGCAAAATGGCTAGCATAAATCCCTATATAGGATGACATTGTAGTACGCCAGATCAATATTGAAACGTCCTATCAATAAATTGTCTACTTGATTACTGTTTCCGGTGTTTCCCGGATGTAAGGGGTAATGGGGAAACAACACAATTGACGGGCAACCAAATAAAATGCACAATTTTTTACCTTTAATAAAATTACAGATTTCTCTGCGTTTGAATATTGTTGAAAACATTTGGGATAATGTAAGTACACAACTCGACAAAATGTATAACAAAAGTTTTTATATTTTCATGTGGAAGTGTTACAAATTATATCTTAAAACAAATAAATTAGAGCAAAATTTCTATCTATCTACAATTTGAATCAAAAATATATTTTCTTTATCAATTTATACAAAACACTGAATTAATTATAGGTGTAAATCCAATGGTAAAATTCAAACATTTTTTTGGAGTTGCTGCGTTTGAGTAATTTGCATGAGCCAAAATTGACATACATTAATAACATCAGGTGTGGTAGAAGTATTAAATCATTACATTTATATTTTTTTTCCCATACGTTTTTTTCTTTTACGGTTTATTCAATTGGTTAATCTGTTACTGACTTTTTTCCTCACTGCTCGGTTGAAAAGTATTCGAATTTATCATGACGATTCACACACGTGAATGCAACACATACACACACACTTATACATTTAAATAGTAGTTGGTATCCAAGGTCCACCGAGTCAAGAACACTGGAATATCACACCTAAATTACACCTGGCTGATCTTTGCATCAGGGAGTCCTGTGATGTTCCATGTGGTCAATGTCTTTTTAATGTCGTCCAGCATCCCTGTGTCTCCGTTGCTGTATTCGGTTGTCCCGAGATAATCGATGACCTCTTCATCGTCAAAACACCAGCCAGGCCAGTCCACGTTCAACTCATCCACAAAGATATGGCTGGAAAACATAGGGTGAGTCAATGGGATGATTCTTATAGGGTAACAATGTTAACACAAGTATCAGGGGGGTTAAAATAAACAAGGGCCAAAGTGGTTCCCATTGTTGTCCCAACTATTTAGGTGTGATATGAGGAAACAAAAGGTAACGAAGAAGTGGTTGTTCCGGTGTAGGCTTGGAACCTGGCTGCCTAGATGCTAACACTGAGTCTGAGTTGATTAGCAGTACATAGTGAAATCAGGAACGGGGGAGATTTGGGGGAGACAAGTTATTTCCATGCTAAAGAGGTGAGGTGATCGTAGTCCTGTTAGGTGTCGTGGTTATAGTGTCAATAGAGGAAGGGAGCTTTCTTTGAGGTGCAAAGACCCTTAAAACAAGGGCATATTTAAGTATAACTTTATGATGTAGAAGCTTGAGTGTGGTGTGTAATTCATTATTTTCCACAACACTATCAGGATGGTCTCCAGGCTATGTTAGAACACTCGGTGACAGTTTAATTGACAACGTTTCAAGTCTTTCTAGTCACATAACTGAAGAGTGAATGTATAATTTGTTATCAGGGCTAAAATGGTCAGCAGAGTAGCTGAACAAATTGACAACTCTTAATTACAGTCTCACACACACACACACACACACACACACACACACACACACACACACACACACAGTTATGTTTGCAAATCAGTTTGAGCTCTAGCAGGTTGCATGGACTTCACTTGTTAAACTTATTGGTACCTTGGGCCATTTGCCCCTCGGATATTTAATGAGT
>OMKQ01043823.1:0-12270 GCA_900302335.1 Phycis phycis
GTCACAGAGGGGCCCCATTTTTACAGCGTAGGTTCCTCATGGTCAGGGTCTGGTTCAACTCTATATCTTCACAAGCCAAAATGAATGTACTATTGATAGAACCATTACTCCACCAAATTAAAGTCCCCTCTGATGGATTGGCTTGTAGTCTTCCGTCAGCCATGAAAGGAATAATTAGTATTCATTACTACACACTCTACAACATTCCAATTATTAATGAACTTCAGGTCTGGAGACCTACCACATCCATCACAGTCACCCCAGCAGGTTGTATTAATCACAGGCAAGAAACAAGTGTTGGGGGTCATCTACATGGAATAAACTTATAATCACATTTACCTGATGAATTGTCATACATTCTGAGTCATTACATTCGGAGGCAGGATGTCAGGAGAGAAGCGAAATGAACGCTTAAAATGCTCCATGTTTCGGGAAGTTAGCAAATGACCAAGACTGGTGCCAAAGAAAGACGTGCACTGTGTCAATATATAGTATTTTCATTTTTCTATTTACTCAAAGGTTGAAACCCATTGGATGAATTTCCTCAGTTGTGAATGGTATTCTGCATGCGTTAGATATTGAGGAAACAGTAATGTGGTACATTGATTGCTGATAAAGAGCAGGTAATAAGATAATCATAGAGTATTATTATACATAACTCTATGGGTGATATAGTTATAATGGAATGGCTGGAATGGATGAAATGGAGTAGCTTTATGCAAAATAGTGATTTTGATGTTGATAATGTTTAAGTTTGCATTCTTCAGGTAAAGAAAAGTGTTAGTAAGTAACATTAAAAATACCTAATGAGGTAGGGATTGCGAAAGTTTCATTAAATATGTTGAAATATTACATCCCCCTTTGCTTTGGAACCTTGTCTTTTAAGTCTGGTTATTGTAAATCCATAAGCAGATGTTTTTCCGGTTGGTCAACTATTTTAGTTTGCATCTAAAAAAAGATGGCATTACTGGGTTGTGTTCACATTTTCAGAATTCACGCAGTAACAGTTCTGATGATTGTTTAATGGCTTTGATTGTTCATGTCCATTATTTCATGTTAACATAAATATCTTCTACACACAACAAGCTCAACAATAAATCCCCTGAACCCTAACTAGCTTACAAGAATGATGAAGGACCCAGGGTTTCACCCCTCTTATGTATTTACAACCTTGTAGGAGAGAGGCAAGCCACAACACAGCGCTAACACACCCAATCTCCCTGCTTGCAGTTAAATATGCATCATCACACATAAAGAATATAAGCACACAAATACACTATCTATCAACCAGCCATGAAACGCAAAATCAATACATTGGCCTCTGAGATTCAGAACACACAACTGCAAACGCATCTATAATCTGAAGACAGAGGAGGCGATCAAAATGCAGTCAGTCATGTCCTGCCAAGGGCCAGTTTCAATGCCCAGAGAGATGTTCAACCATCTGGCAATTATGCTGCCATTGTCACAGGGGTGCTGGAGACAAGTTGTGGGTTTATTGACTTGTGTATCAATGGGAGAGAGATAAAAACCATGCATTGATATGAAATGTTTCGCTCCCCCATTAACACAGCCCTAATACTCAAAAGCATTTTGCTGAACGTATTGTTTACTAAACACTTGAGAAGAAAGCTGTAGTACATCTACTTTTGGTGGACAGTAGGGCTAGGGATTAGATATTTAATATTTCTTCAATAATATTGCTTGACTGTACTGACCTCCTTTTATTATGTTTTTCCCCAGTAGAGGATCAAGGATGGGATCCACTGTCTTCATCAGATTCTCCAGCAGAACAGCTTCAAAACAGGTCAGTGCTTGCTCTATAATGTCCAGATACCTGCACAATGACCTGAACACTGAACACTGAACACTGGGGTCCAGTGGGGCAGGGTCCCACTATGCTTCATTGGTAGAAGCGCCTTGATAGCTTTAGTGCACTTATCGGGAGACAGCATAGGGGGCAGGTATGTAAATTGGACAGGTATTACCACTGATGTTCAACTCACATCCCCCAAAAAATTAAGAAATCTCAATTGAATTTAGAACGCACTTTGATATAATCTCTATTGAAATGCTTAATGTACAACAAATTCATTCTACTAACATTGTCTTCTGGTTGCTATACCTACTCTGAAGTCTGCCTAATAGTTGTCTTAGAAATGAGGACATACAGCACACATAGTAAATGCTTGCCTTTAGAGAGTGAAGAAAGGAAATCCAGGAATGGTGGAGGAGCTCCAGGCGGTACTGCCTGGTGAAGTATCCCTGGTAGGAGACAAATGGGCCAGCAGGACTGTCCCCAGGCCCAACTCTTCTTCTCTGTGACTGTGGGGGACTATGGGGCAATGAAAACAAAAATGATGGGTGAAGTTGTATAGCCATGAGGATCAATCAAACATTAAACAAAGATGAAATGACAAGCTTAAAAGGTTAGCAACTTATCAAAGCAAACCCACTCTCAAAGGATTTCAAACCAGGAAAATTAAACATTAAGTACTATATAACAATGAATTGAGCATCTCCTCTCTCTTTAGTGCACACACTTAGAACAGATAAAATGGTAAATATATACCTAACATTAACCTAAGGTGCCTTTGAGTTTCACTCCAGTGTTCTCAGCATCAATTTTGCATTTATCCAGGCCTTCAATAGCAACTCTGTGACAGCCCCATACAACGATAAATCACTGCATTTCCTTCCAAACAGGCTTGAGGATCCAGAATATGTGGCATAATAAATTCTCAGACAGTTAAAAATCACTATAATTTTACTCTAATGCATTATGGATTGCCTGTAATATCACTCAGGCTGTGGGTGAGACATTGTTAATTTCCAACAGCTGTTGAGGCTTTGAGGTAAGCTAATGATTAAATATAGATGCTCTGATTTATTAGTCTAAACACCATTGCTTCCAGGTCAATGCCATGAAGACAAAACATTTATCTTGATATGCTTCAAAAGCAAAGGTATTCAATGAAAACCACATTTATTTTATGGCATGAAAAAGTCGAACATAAAAAGTGACCACCGAAATGGCAATTATTTATTTTATATTTGAACACATCAAGATTATGAATACTTAGCAACTGGAAGCATTTTGGAAAAATACTGAACATAGATTATGAAAATACATAACATTGGTATGATTAAGATTGCCTGAATGCTGTTTAAATTTAAGATGAAAATCAAATGATAAAAAGTTTAATAAAAAAGGTTAATTAATTTTGTGTATGTGTTTACTACACACAGGAGATACACTCAGATGAAGTGCCAGTTCGCTTCCCAGCTTGAATGGATTATGTCTTGCCACCTCACTTCAGATGCCATTGCGTGCCGCTGCCAGCCACACCAGTTGGGCCAGCACAGGCTGCCCAGTTCAGCCATGCATTGTGTGTGAACCAACCCTATCTGAAAGCTTGCCCAAGCTTTTCATATGCTGCTGGGGCCACACTATGTGATCCTCTTTCACTGAGTGACGCCCTTTAACTCTCAGCCATTAGATAACAGATCAACATCCCATTAATACTACTCCATTTCTTCTTGCTACACTGGTAAAACAGAGCAGTTGGTTTGGAACTAAACTGTGGTAGTGAAACAGTCCCCCCCTTACCTCCAGCTCTTCAAACCAGCCGGTTGGCCAGCACTTTGGTCTGGTTAGTATGAGACAAATCCTCCTGACAAAGGATTTTCTTTGCCATCACTCTCAACTGAGCAGTGAGGTACTGGAGGCTCAGGTCCAGGTCTTGCAGACATTTACATTTAGGGCATTGATCAGACGCTTTTGTCCAAAGCGACTTACAATAAGTACATTTGTCAGAAGGTGAAACCCTTCGTTGCTGTTAATACACTAAGCAAGTCACCAGAACAAGTGTCAAGCATTCCAATTGCTAGGTTAACCATTGCTAGTATACAACATCTCTGGCCTGTGATGCTAAGTGCTGAGATACAAAGAGCAATTATAAAGTGGTAAGACGTACAAGTGCATGAGGGGAGGGTCATTTCATTTTATATATTTTTTTTTTTTGGAGGGTGGGGGGTTAGGTAGAGGATGGATGTTATGCAGGGTTCAGGTGAACTCTGAACAGGTGAGTCTTGAGTCTATTCTGGAAGATGTTGGAAGACATTGGGAGCTCGTTCCACCACTGTGGGGCCAAAACGGAGAAGAGTTGTGATTTCGCCATCTTACCTTTTCCTCCTTTTCGGGATGGAGGTACCAGTCGACCAGCTGAGGTAGTTGAGTGTAGTGCTCGAGCAGGGGTGTTGGGTTTGACGAATGCTTGGAGGTATGTAGGGGCAGTTTCATTAACATCTTTGTAGGCCAGTACCATTGTCTTGATAAGTGCTTGGGTCAGGAGCGGTGCCGCATCCCTCAGGAGGAATGGCCGAATCCTGCGGATGTTGTGCAGAGCAAATCTGCAGGATCAGGTCACTGCAGTGATGTTTACAGTGCAGGACAGTTGATTGTTGAGTATTACGCCAAGGCTCCTCACGGTCGGTGAAGGACATACTGCAATGCACTCGACCAAGACCAGTAGGTCTCTGTGAGGACAGTCTTTCCCCAGCATGAAGAGAATCTCAGCCTTTGTGAGATTTACCTTTACCTAGGTGATGTGTGGTTGTCTAAGTACTGATGTCTGCCATACATTCCTAGATGCATGTTGCAATCAGAGTGTCTGAGGGGGGGAAGAAGAGGAACAGTTGAGTGTCATCCACATAACTGTGATAAGAGAAACCGAGTGATGTGATTACAGAGCCTAAAGATCTGCTATATAGAGAGAACAGAAGCAGTCCTAGTACTGAGCCTTGAGGGACACCAGTGTTAAGAGAGCGGGGTTTGGACAGGGAGCCATTACATGCAACCTGATAATTGTGATTCATAAGGTGATGTGGTAAGATGTGAACCAGGATAGCACAGCATCTGTAATGCCGAGATCAGCGAGAGTGGCATGGCAAGGAGGAGCTGGTGGTTCACGGTGTCGAACACCACAGACAGGTCGAAGAGAACAAGAACCAATGAGAGGGAAGAGGCTCTGGCGGCATGAAGGCACTCTGTTACCCTCAGGAGGGCTGTCTCTGTAGAGTGTGCAGTCTTGAAGTTGAAGTTGGTTAGAGATTGCACATTCCAGGGATTTAGAAATGAATGAAAGAAGAGATAGAAATGAATGAAAGAAGAGAGACATCCTGTGGTGCTGGATGTCAGCAGAGTTGAGGGTAGGTTTCTTAAGGAGTGGTTTGACTCTGGCAGTTTTGAAAGGTGCTGGGATGAGGCCTGGGTGAGAGAGGAGTTAATGAGGGTGGTGATGAACAGTAGGATGTTGATAGAGATGGCCTGAAGAAGGGAGGAGGGGACAGGGTCAAGGGGTGAGGTGGTGGCATGGTTGGGTGTGACCAGTCTGTGGACCTCTTCTTGGTAAAGTAGTCGGCAAAATCATCAGCAGTGAGTGTGGAAGGGGGGAGGGGAGGGATGGTTGAGGAGAGAGGAGGACATGGAAAACAGTTTTCTGGGGTTGGAGGAAGAGGAGTTCAGCTTGTTCTGGTAGAATGTAGATTTGTCTGAGAGGAGGTGAAGGTTGTGGGAGAGATCATCAGCACAGTCTGATCTTCCATTTCCTCTCAGCTGCCCGTAGCTCTGTTCTAAATGCCCGCAGAGATTCAGACAGCCAAGGAGGGGGAGGACAATATTGTGCTGGTCTAGATGTGAGGGGACAGAGGGAGTCCAAATAGGAGGAGAGGGTACAGGAGGCTGCCTCAGTGGAGAGTTGTGAGAATTGTCCTAGAGGGGGGTAGTGATGACAGAATGGCAGAGGTGAGAGGGAGAGAGAGTTTTGAGGTAACAGCGGGTGGTGGCAGTGTGGGGAGTAGGAGGAACAGAGGAGGGGGACTTCAAGGGGAGAGAGAAAGCAACAAAGTCATGGGAGCGGGGTAAATGAGAGTACACGGGTACTGCAGAACCTTGTGAAGACAAGGTCAAGTTGGTTCCTGGCTCAGTGGGGTCATGGGGACCCAGAGGATGACAAATTACTGCAATGTAGAGCTTGATAGGAAGGGTGAAAGCAACAGCATAGAGTTAAAATGCTGAACTGGTGAAGTGTTCCAAGGGGAACACCCGGTAGGACCCCGGTAGGAGTCCAGTCCCCACTCTTCGCCCTGATGGTCTTTGATTGTGTGAGAAAGAGTAAGCCGTAGAGAGGGCAGCTGGAGTGACCGTGTTCTCTGCAGCTGATAGTAATTTCCGGTAAGTGCACCATTTGGAACAACACTGCGTACTAGTGAGTATGGATAGTGTACTACATTTAAGTGTACTCATGAAGTATGGATATCGGAACACAGCCCAGGTTTCTGTTAGGACCAGGAAGTGGAGGGTCTGGAGGCAGGCATAGGCTGAGATGGAGTCTGCCTTCTTGACCGCCAATTGGCAGTTTCAGAGTCCGCCCATCACTTCAAGGTTGGTGCAGACAGAGAGAGGTGGGTAGAGCAGATTGGAAGGGGTTCAACGTTGAGATGTCCTGACGCGGATAGTGGTGGTGCACATGGCTACGATGGGGAGTAGCAGTTGCATCTAGAGTGCATCCTCGAGGGACGTAGGGACTCCCTATGTCTTCATTCGCTGGTCCTGATGCTATACTGACGCTAGGAACACTAGCCCTTATATGTAGGGATGCTGCTCGTGCAGTCATAGCTCCACCCAGCAATCAGAGCTATTGTCACCTGAGAGGCCGAAACTGACTGCTTGAGTGGCCACTTACAGTTCAATTATTCTGGCAGTTTCGCCAAAAACCTCTTTAACAACAACTGCAGAGAATGACTACTTAGTCTACTAGTTGTTTGAGTTAGCTCTAACAACTGAATATCTACAAAAACAAGTTCTAATTCATTTATGTTATCACCAAAAACTCCTTTAAATACTTTAGCAACAATAACAACAACAACAACAGCAGCGAGTGACTACAACAACAACAGCAGCAGACAGTGACTATTTACAGTCTACTAGCTCTTGAAGTTAGCTCTAACAACTGAATAGCTGCAAACACAATTTCAAATTCCTTTTTGTACTCACCAGCAGCAGCAGCAAGTATCACGCAGCTCCTTCTTCAACAGACAAAATGTAATTGTCAGACAACAACAGACAAAACACACATGTAATTCAGGTTTATGGGCTAAGTCTGGAAACATTAATTGAAGTAAAGGTGAGTATAATTAGTTTTTCCAACTTATTTTGCACAGCCACCCATTTGATAGTTGCGTTTTCCAGATCTAGATTGACTAGGTGTATTGAGAGTTTCAATTCACCTAGATAACAAGAAGTATTACAAGTACAATTGTTCTAATTACAACATACTTGTACACAAAAGTTATAATTGTCACAATTGAAATCATATCCAGTCATTATTTCATTAACTTTGGACTCATGTTTATTCATTTTTTCTTGGTAAATATTTTTTCTGAACTCTAGTAGTATCTAACAACGTTGATAATCCAGGTGCATAGCTCAGCCGCAGCAGTAAACTTGATCAGCCATGGCCTCAGCCATCTTTTATGCTGTGGTCTGCTGGAGAGGGGGCAGCACGGACAGGGACAGGAGCAGGCTCAATAGACTGATCAGGAGAGTGAGCTCTGTCCTGGACTGTCCTCTGGACTCCATAGAGGAAGTGGGTGACAGGAGGATCTTAACTAAGTTGACGTCCATCATGGACAACACCTCTCACCCTCTACACGACTCTGTGGGGTCTCTGAGCAGCTCCTTCAGCAGCAGACTGATTGATGAATACTTGCACCATTACTGGCAATTTTATTCATATCATGTCTCACTTAAACTGTAAAATATCATCACTGTAAAATATCCTCTGTAAATATCGTCTAGTACTTTCCGTACATTTTCTGTTGTTGTCTGTTTGTTTGTTTGTTCATTCCTGTTTATTGTATTCGTTTCTCATATTGTATAGGCTTTACTATTTCTGTAGTGTTGTACTACACTTCTTTTTAGGCTGTTGTGATACGGAAATTTCCCCGCTGTGGGATGAATAAAGTACTATCTGAATCTGAATCTGAATCATTACAAGGGTTCTTCAGGTATCAGAGGGACTGTGATCTGGACTGGGCTAAGGCTGAGTCAGCCCTAGCAGCGGCTATGGCCACACTCAATACCCTCAACAAGGTCCCTAAACCTTGAATTTGGATAAAAGTGTATCCTGGTTCTAGCCAATACAAAAATATACAGACAAAATGACTCCACTATTCTATGTTGAGTTCAGTCTTGTGAGTCTTCCAGGTGAATCTGACTGAGCTGAAGATATTCCCCAACCCTCCGGCAGTGGTGATCAACTAGTGATGGGAATTCCAGCTCTTTTTAGTGAGCCAGATCATTTGGTTCATATCAGCAATAAGAGCTAGCTCTTTTGCCTCCCTTCCTTTAGTACCACTAATTCAGCAAAATTAAGCAAAGGTAGGTATGTGTGTACATATCACTTAAATTGTTAAACGCAATAACACTAAACCTTATAATTTCCAGGATACCGTAACTTAAACTTAACCTTAAAAAATAAAAAGAAATAATGAGACATCAAACACTATTACATGTGTATTGAACATTTTATTTATGTTGAATTATCACACATATTATTTCAACACGGAAAAATTTAGAAATAATAACAAGACATTCACAGTTTGATTTATAATAATGGATTTATTAAACAAAGTCTCCAAAAGGACACCTCAAGGCTGGATTACAAAGCTTGATTGCACATGATTGCACCGGAGCCTTGTTGGAGTGACACAACAGCTGCTATTCTAGAGATACTGTATATAGTATGTTGTGTAAAACTTAGATTTTTTAGACGTTTCTGTATTGTAGAGAGAAAAGAAGAAAGAAACAAAGAAATCGTCTCTCAGACAGGAGGCGGCTCCTGTCGTTCACTTAAGAGAGCCAGCTCATAGAGCCGACTCTTTCACAACCGACACATCACTATGATCAATGTGTCTGCAGGTGTGATGGTGCTACTGGTGCCACGTGGCCACACACCCAATGATTGGAGCTGAAAGGCAGCGCCTTCATTGGTTAAGGTTAACCTGTTGTAATGGCAATTGCATCAACCTGATGAATGCCAGTCTAATTTGTTTGCAGGGCCTTGACCCTGGCCTTGCTTAGCATGTCAAATGGTAATACTTCAGATGGATGGCTCCATGAATATGCTTGATGATGACATTGTCTAGCCCTGGGTCAGTGCAGTGCTGGAGCACAGGATTCTGTTTATGAGACATTTCTGTTTGAGCAAGTTTATGCACTTTACTCCTGCACATGCACTTTACTCTTGCACATCTGTATCATATCTTGTGATCTTGTGATCATCATTGCTACTACTGCTTCCACCAAAGCTTATGTACAACTCTCCAGTTTAGGTATGATGTAAATACTTACATGCATTCATGCACTTTATATTTCTCCAATGCTGCTTCAAATCATTCTCCATTGCTGCTCTTACTGAATCTGTGATGCCCTTATTTTACTGTTTTACTGTATTTATTTTATTTTATCTAATTTTATTTAACTGTTTTCTTTGATTTCCTTCCATGTTGCAACAGGCCTCGTCCAATACATTTCATTGTACAGTATGACTGTGACAATACAGGACTAAAGGACTGCTTGTCAGTGTTTCATAGTGGCACAAAAAATAAAGAAAATGTAACATCCGTTGTATGAGGGGTCAATAAAACATCTTAATATGCCATCAACCTCAAAGGATTTCCAGATGCAATATGTAAATGCAGCTGACAATGATGCATGTATTTCAATATCAATAAACTAGGATCTAAAGGTATCTTTGGTCTGATTGGTCCACTGTAACACTGCAAGCATGGCTATATCTTTTGCATATTCAAGCCAGTTTTATTGGCCATTAATACAGTTACAGTGTCCAAGGGCTCCACAGGCCCATATTATTCATACATTACTTCATTACTTCACTACACACATGCATGCACACACGCACACTCACATGCACATACACACATACATACATACATACATCTAAGCCCTATTACTTATCTCAGGTGGATGGCTTCCTGCAGACCCTGGTGTCTTATGATAAGTAGTACATCCAGGAGGCCTTTCTGAATCTGTTCAAACAGAAGTAGTTGTTTCATGTACACTTCAGCCATGTTCACAGTGACCTGTGCCAACAAAAGTGACAATTATTAAAGATCATATGGTGACATGAATATCAAGCACAAATATGAGGGAAATAAGAGAATAAGTCCATACCTTCTTTGGTTAATGATTTGCAGCCTCATTCTTGGGCCAGGTCTTGTCTGTCTGCAGAACAATCTTCCTGATTAGCTATGCAGTGTTCCGGTTTTTGAAAGTAACTCTTTTTCATAACTCAAACATGATATGATGTTAAAGGTGTAGTGTGTAGGACTTTGTGGCATCTAGTGGTGAGGTTGCAGATTGTAACCAACTGAAAATCGCCCTTCCCCTCTCACCCCTCCCTTTCCAATGACATGGGAGAAGCTACGATGGCCTTTGCTGACCCTTATGTCCTCGTCAATTACAGCATTGAGTAGCCAAGTGTCAAGTGATGAGGTTCCTTGATAGATTTAGACATTTTATTTAGTTATATAGATTGCAAGATTATAGGTCATAGCGATTATGATTGGTAATTGATCCGTATTGTGGTTTGTCCATTCTGGGCCACTGTAGAAACATGGCTTGGAACACGGTGGGCCGAATGCTTCTACAATAACTGAAGTGTACTTGAATGAAGTGAATAAATGAATGAAATATGATATTTCATTTCTGCCAAGTAAATTAAGCACACTACAACTTTAAGCACCAGTGTAACTGAGCACTGTATGACAGTGGCCGGGAGCTACAAGTCTGTTTTTATTGGAGCTGAGAGGGACTCTAATGTAGACGGTTCCTGTACATTTGCTGGAGAAAGCTCTTGGGGTGGTGTTATTGTGCCCTTTCTCATTGCACTGGTATTTTTTCCTCGCCTTGTTGATACTGGTGTGTACATAAGCCATGAAAAGACTGATGGATTCCTGGATGGCAGGCTGTAAAAATAAGCAGAGAAGTGGGGGGGTGGGTTATCAGGGGGTGAAGGATTGAGTAGACTTTAACATCGGCAACCTGATGTGGCCTGAAATATTATCATCATATATTCTGAATTTATCTACACGTTTTGCCATCTCGCTTGCCTTACCCATGACTTACTCATCTTAAAATGTAGGTGCATCTCACATAAATTATTAGGCTTTGAGAATCACTGTGAAAATAATGTGTTTAAGCCACTTACACAGAGCCTTGTAAAAGCATGTATGTTGTTAGTATTATCCCTGGTGTCCTCTAACTTTCCCCACCACCGTTCATAGAGGCAGCTGTTGTTGTTGTATTCATCATGTGAATCACATAGGCACTGAGTCAGGATTTATCACACAGTTAGTGATCAACTAATGCAAAAGTAAACGAGCGTAGCATGCAAGTGCCACATCTGACCATACCTCGCAAGTAAAAACAAATCATTATTAATGAAGATTTGATATAATGCATTTTGACAAAGGCTCATTTCTAACTCACAATAAATTAGCCTCATTCGTCATCAAGTTCAAATATTGACACTGAGTACAAATACCAATAGATATAGTTCCTTGCAATTCAACGTTGCAATAGATTACAGCTAAAGATGTATGTTTATTTACATAATTCACATCCAGAAATCTTGCTTTGGCCAGTCCAATGTATCACTTCAACAACCACTACCACTGATAGATTGTGTGTTAAAAATATTACTTATATATACTTAATATTACGTAATTGATATCTTCTGTGTAATTACTTACACTAATTGCATGGTCTGATAAAGTTCACTTTGACTTTAGAGCCATGTTCTTTACTTTCTCAGACTAACGTTCCCATTATTCTTATGAAACCTGCCCTTTTAAAGCATAGCACAATTCCATATAAATACACTTAGTATTGTCTACTGCTTTATCAATGTACACAATGTCTTGCTTGTAGCTTCAACTAGTTGAGGCAATAATGTTACTGCAGGTACTTATATGCTATTTCTAATATAAGTGCCACTGTAACCAAGCAAACACACACATACACACACCACAAACACACACACACACAGAAGTGGGCAGCAGAAACTGGCAGCTGGTTGAAGCTGTTGTTCCAGTTCTATGTACAGCACTCAGAGATGCTACGGGGATCTTCACAGAGCTGCCTGCATTTCTACTTCCACGTCACTTCCACGTCACTATTCTGTA
>OMKQ01043824.1:0-17600 GCA_900302335.1 Phycis phycis
TCTAGAATAATGATTCCTATGAAGAGTTCACCCTTGAAGTAGCATCCCGGCCAGGTACAGACCCCCCTCCCCCCACGGGAAACAGACCACCAAGCAACCCAGTTACAGAAGCCCCCGTTGATCTGCTGAGAATTCACCAACTGGTCAGAGTGAGCAATACCACCATGCTGTCAAAACAACGGCACCGTCGCCTGTTTGTATCGTGCGTCTTTTTTATTTTCGTCTTACATTTTCTTCCTTCTACTGTACCCCTGTGGGCCTAAAATGGTGATTTAAGGAAACACATATATTGCAGATGTTCTGTGTCTAATCAAGCAGCTATGCCGTGATCATGTATTATGTCCAATGGAAGGATTCCATCACAATATCCATCCAGTCAAGATTTGATAAAACAGAGTTATGGTGAAGTGGGCGTTGAACCATTCCCTCTACATGCACTATGAGCAAACTTCTGAATTATACAATTGACGATGATGGTGAGGATTATTGGTGATTCATTAATTAAGTCCTCTGTGGAAACCGCGCAATGGTGGTCTATAGACACATCTATTATTGATTGACACATTAATTGATAGACTTCGTTCTTACATTCGGTGTCACAAGTGTTAAGAAAGTAATGACTCACAATAAAAGCTAGTGTTGTTGGTGTGTGTGTGCTATTGAGGTATAATGACCTAGGATGTGTTTAAATACTGGTGGAGCTGCAGCATGCCAGAGCATCGGAGCAGAGGCTGTAGTACCTGGTTGGATTAACATTGAGATCTATTCGCCCATGGAAAACATCTGAGAAATGTATAGGATTACCGTGACGTTTTGATGGTGTGGATGTTACTAAACACAATTCAGATTAACCGATCGACCAATGGGGACCGGAATTTGATAGCATTTATTGTCAGGGGTTAAACACGCTCCTCGAAAAGGTCTGATTGTGTCCGTCTTATGAATAGAAATAAAAATGTATGTTTTATATTTTTGCTTCCAACCTCTGGGTCTTGCATTGATGGGTCATTATTCACATGCCCAAAGCTTTAATTGCTCATTGTTCGTTGGACAATTATTGCAACTAACCAACGTTCATATCACATTGTCTGTACTACTTTTTATTGTCTGTGATTTGACCTTGGAATTAACTCAATTTCTTACCACCATTGGTCTTTAAATGATGAATGGTGGTATTTGCCCGTTCCTGGAGATCCAACATCTTCCCTTGTTTTGAGTGTTCAGGCCCGTCTGTGGATGGGATCCCACCGGACCAATCAGAAATGGCAGTGGTAGCTTCTGTCTTGGAGAGGAGCCAGAAGGTTTTTCTCCTGTAAAGTTGAGGATGATGAGTTGTGATGATATCTAGCCTCATATCATGTTTTCAACTGTGTCTGCAACAAAATGCAGAACAATTTCAAAGGCATTCAATATTTTGGTTGTATCTGATGGTAGATGTGCATAGCTGGCAGAGTAGCTATTCCCAGGTCAGTTTGTGTGTAAAGGAAATGTGATGTTAATCTCCATGTGGCAGAGGTGAAATGCAGTCATTTATTGAGATTACTTGTATATATGAAATAAAACATTTGATGATAATTTGATGTTTTCCCATTGTTTTATTGAGATCAAATTGTGTGATGAGGTTAACTCGTCTGACCTATACAGTCCATAACTGACTTTTTTTATTTGGCTCAGCTTTCAAGATTCATAGCTCATGTACAACAGCAAATTTCACACAATGCACTGTGTTTCACATGACTAAAAAGCACTTCACTGGGGTATCATTAATTCAATTATTTAATCATGGACTATTCCTCCCTTTAACAATATTGGTGATATGATGATCCCATGTTCATATGTTCATTTACCATTATCACTACTCTTAATGCCTTGGAAGTTATACAGGGACATCTGAGCCTATGGATGTTTTCATAGGACGTATTGACCATTACATACTGTAATCATCTGCTTGAACCATCTGTCATTCTCTTTCAACTAGGCATAATAAATATGGTGAGATTGTGCTATTAAATATGATAATTAATGCGTACATATGTTTCTTTTATATATTCGTCGTTTTATGAGTTCAAAATATTACGGACTGTATGATTGACTAACGTTTGAACCAATAAGACACATCATGGGCGCGTCGTTTAGGGCGTGACCAAGAGCACATGGTGGATACTTCTGGAAGCTTACACCCCTTTCCTCGAGCCTTCTAGGCCAAGCAGTCTAGACTCCTGACCAGCGATATATTATCCCTTTCGCTGGCTCTCCTGCTTCGCCATGTCTGCCGTAAAAGCTCTGAACCCGAAAGCTGAAGTAGCCCGCGCCCATGCTGCCCTTGCGGTAAACATTAGTGCCGCCCGCGGGCTTCAAGATGTGCTGAAAAGTAACCTGGGACCAAAGGGTACCATGAAAATGTGAGTCCCTCGCAGCATGCGCAATAGCGGAACCTTTTGTTGAGCACGCGTGCTAATGCTAAGCTAATGTTCCCTCGTTTGCTAACGAGATGATGTTGGCTATGTTGAGAATATGTGGGAAGTTGCTTTGCAAATAGGTTGGACCTTTTGCTATGAATGAACATTTAGTGTCGCCTTTGTCATATCACATATGCTATGATATTTGCCACTGTAAAGTGTTGTCAAGTTAATGTAAAGCGTTGCGCTGCTAGCAGGGGAAGGGTCCCCGCTATGCGCTGCCATGTCATGGTTCTAATCCACAAGCTAGTGCTAGCATATGCCGGTTAGCGAGCTACGCTCGTGGTGTCGTGAGGGCTGCAATCTTAGGATGGGTCCTATTTTAGGTCGTTTTTTCGATCTTTTTTTGGATGCACATGGATATCTGTTGGGTTATCCGGCTACATGCCACGGAATTAAAATGTTAACTGTTTAAGTGAAGTAACCGGTTTGACTGAAGTTACATACTACACACCTCAAATGAAACAACGTGAGCAACGTTGTCAACGTTGAACAACATACGACCAAATGTACTCAACACAAACAGTCCTGTCCGAGGTTGAATCTATTACTATTCCCATTTGATCTCTTAAATGGATATGATGTATTCTTGCTACAGAAAATGTGATGTTGACACCTGCGTTGTCTCCCACAGGCTTGTCTCTGGTGCAGGCGACATAAAGTTGACCAAAGATGGTAATGTCTTGTTACATGAGATGGTAAGCATTGGGTGAACGGATGCTTTTGCTTTAAATTGTTGTTATATTGCCGATATTCTGCTGTTGCTATTCAGAAATTGATAGCTGCACAAATCACCACACCCCTACCCACCACACCCCTCATTTTCATGCAGGTACTGTATACGGGGGATAATGTAGTGATACATTAGTGATTTTGTTGACTTAAGCCCTGCTCTTAATACACTGGCTGTAACACCGAAAACCTATATAATTGAAGAGCCAGATTTAATGGGTTCCATACTTTTTATAATTTATTTATTTATTTTTAAGTGCTGCACAGAGAACACCCAGGGGTGTTAGTGTGGCTTCCCCTGGTCTCTTACTTCTGTGCTACAGTAACTCTGGTCTGTACCTCTGCATTGAGGAAAGTTAGCACTCCCTCTCATGTATTCAACAGACGAGGACACAGTGGAATTACACAGGATTACATGTGTTTTCCACGCCTGGTGGTCAGCTTTAGGGTTGCCAGATTCTCACATGTTTTTTTTTTCTGTTCCCAAAGCAAATTCAGCATCCCACTGCAACACTTATCGCTAAGGTTGCCACGGCGCAGGATGACATTACAGGAGACGGGACCACCTCCAACGTCCTCATCATTGGGGAGCTGCTGAAGCAGGCTGACCTTTACGTGTCAGAGGTAAGGGCTCAGCCCACTTGATACTGGTCACTGTTGGAGCCCTGCAGATACTTGTTGTCAATCTGAACTTCCTCTTTGTTGATGCTGAGGGAATCAAAACATGCATGTCTGAAATGTATTGGAATGATCTGCTCTCTATCGTGCAAATTATGCCAACCCTAATGTTGCCTTTTGTGACCGATCAGAACAATACAACAATGTACATACTGCACCTTAATCGCTATTATGCACTTCTGGTTAGAACACCAACTACATCTCATTGTCTCTACTTGTGCAGAGTACAAGAACAATGACAATAAAGTTGAATCTAATCCAATGATTCGAGATGGTACTTGACCTCACATTACAACGCTTGGATCTTACAGATTTACTGACTGTCACAGGCCAATGAATGCTAACACTAATCAATGTTTGATTGACTTTATCATGCTGATCTCTGCCGCTACCCACCTACCCAGGGCCTCCATCCCAGAATCATCGCTGAGGGTTTCGAGGAAGCAAAGGGGAAGGCCCTGGCCTTCCTGGAGGAGGTGAAGGTGGTGCGAGAGATGGACAGGGAGACTCTTATCAGTGTAGCGCGCACCTCCCTCAGAACCAAGGTCCACAAGGAGCTGGCAGACCTCCTCACCGAGGTGAGCATAGACGAGGATTACTTCTCAACGATATTTGTTGTTAAAGGGTTTCTTATTGCATAGTGTGAGGACTGGTTCCACTACAGTGTGTCTTGCACAGAGAACACCCAGGGACGCTAGCGTGGCTCTCTCTGGTCTCCTACTTCTGTGCTACAGTGACTCTGTTCTGTACCTCTGCATGAGGGGAGTCCTCTTCTCCATACATGTATTCAACAGACCAGTACACATGTGTTTTATTGATTTTTTGCTTGGATTTAAGTAATCTGAAAAAGCATATCACGGGTGTCGGTATTTAACAACAATGTACACCATTTTTAGAAGCAGAAATGTACTATATATTGGCCCCAACCAAAGGTCAAGCAGCACTGAGTAGTGTTTGATTGTGTTTGTACGGTAAGCTGTAACGAGCCTCTGGTCTGTAGGCTGTTGTTGATGCTGTGCTGGCCATCGCTAGACCCGACGAGCCCATTGACCTCTACATGGTGGAGATCATGGAGATGAGGCACAAGACCGACAGCGACACTCAGTAAGTCTGCAGAGGCTGCATGTTTATCCTTTGTTTCAATATGCTATTGCTGTTGTATAAAAAGTGTTTATATGTTTCCATATCTGCATCTGACGGGTGAGTTTCCTCTAACCACCGCTGCTGTGCTGATGTACCTAGGCTGATCAGAGGACTCGTTATGGACCACGGCGCCAGGCACCCGGACATGAAGAAGAGGGTGGAGGACGCCTTTGTGCTGACCTGCAACATCTCTCTGGAGTACGAGAAGACCGAGGTCAACTCCGGCTTCTTCTACAAGAGTGCAGAGGACAGGGAGAAGCTTGTGTCTGCAGAGAGGAAGTTCATCGAGGAGCGCGTGCAGAAGATCATCGCGCTGAAGAACGCCGTGTGTCCCGATGGGAAGAAGGGCTTTGTGGTCATCAACCAGAAGGTGGGGCTGCTGGGAGGTACCATGTGGTATTGCACGGGGGGGGGATTCAATGGTTTGAATGCACGTTAGTATTAATGACTTGTAGATGAAGACTGTCACACGCCACGGCTTTTCTGTGAATGTGTTTTCATCGGTATTGGATGAGATACTGTGGATGCAAAGGACTATTTGTTCAGCGTTCTAGGCCTGCACTCAAGACTGCGACCATTTGTGGATGGGAGGTAATTTCTCTCTTCACATTGTTGCAGTAAAAACAATAATGGAAAAAGGTATATCTCAGGGTTCTCCCCCAGCAGCGTAATATTGGCACTGTGCCACCACGCTGCTTTCTGACCTCTCAAAACAGCTGTCGTATGTTAGCTGACATGATTAGACGTCGTTTTGTTCCCCCTTTTTTTTTTTTTTATTCTGAAACGGTTCAATTAGTTGGAACCCAGGTTCCATATACTGCCTACAGGGCCCAGACCAACATGTTCTTCTGTTACCACTGGTCCCACTAACTATTAGCACATATCGGACCCTTCTGAGAAACTTCGAAAAGCAAAGCTCCAACATCACGAGTGCTGTGTGGAGGAAGTCTGTGGGTTTTGAACTCTGTGGTCGTGTTCTGTGTAATTATGGTCAGTGGTGATGAAGGCTTTGGGCATTGCTGGATGCTCTAGAGCGACATGCAGTGCAGGTGTGACTTAAGTTCCGGTAAAGACTCGAGGCTGAAGAGGTGGTTTGCACACTGCAAAGTTTGAATGAAATTGCAGTGCAGCACTCGTGCTATGCATGATAAGAGCATTGCGAACAAAATGCGCTCTTTGCCCATCTTTGCTCCTTATATTAAAACCACATTCATGTTTTTCATGTGTTTCCCCAATCTGTTCTGCAGGGCATTGATCCATACTCTCTGGACTCCCTCGCCAAAGAAGGCATCGTGGCTCTGCGCAGGGCGAAGAGGAGGAACATGGAGAGGTACGTAGAGAACCCAGACTAACCTCTTCACCTGGGGCACCGCGGCTCCCTCCAAACCCAGGAGCACCAGCTGAAAGGGGTAAAGGCATTTAGCAGACGATTTTGTCCAAAGCGACTTACAATCAGTACATTTGTGGGGTTCCACATGTGGACAGTTGGAGGAGGGCGATCAAGGGGATCGAACCACTGACCCTACGGTTAGTGGACGACCCGCTCTGTCCATACACACTGAGCTAATGCCACCCCACAAGACATGCACGTGTCTTGTAACCATTGGGCGGTGCGAGTGAAGGCGGGAGGAATCTCATTCTCCTGCCGCCTGAACACAACTGTACATTATCAATCTATATTTTGTACCTTTTTTTTTTTTTTTTTTTTTTTGGTATGTGGACTACCTGGGTTGGGCAGTACACTGTCAACCGTCTTATCTTTAATGTACTACACTTCAATAAGTAAAGGACAAAGATATGTCACATGCACACTAACTGTCACATGCTTTGACTCTGGTTGCAGACTCACACTGGCTTGCGGTGGCATTGCAATGAACTCCGTTGATGACCTCACCCCAGAGTGCTTAGGGCACGCCGGGCTGGTGTACGAGCACACACTGGTGAGTGCTGACTCTGTATGCTCTCTTGTCGGTATTTGAAATGACGACACATCTATGAATAGAATCCGCTTTCGCCTTCTCGTGGCTGGCGCGGCGATGCGCCCGTCGTCCTTTTTGACGCGAAGGCGCGCCTCTGATCCCGACGGCCCGTCTCTCTCTGTGCAGGGAGAGGAGAAGTTCACGTTTGTGGAGAAGTGTGGCAACCCTCGCTCAGTGACCCTGCTGGTGAAGGGGCCCAACAAGCACACCCTCACACAGATCAAGGACGCGGTCCGGGACGGCCTGCGCGCCGTCAAGAACGCTATTGAGGACGGTGAGGAACCGGACTACTGCCGCTGGGTTCTGCTGGGTTCTGCCCAAGTCTGCTCTTTATTATGACATGTGTAATGTTATAGTCTGTAATCTTCCATAATACATTCTATAGTGTATAAATCACATTTATGTTGGTTACCTTTCCAAGTTATTTGTCCAGGAATTGTAGTTTGGAAGGCTGATAAATGCTGCAAATGATTAATTCTCTCTAGGCTATTAATAAGTTATTGTTGGATGGCCGCTTGAGCATTAGTCCCTCGTTTCCCCGATTTGCCGGCCAGTGTGAAGACTGGTTCCACTACAGTGCGTCTTGCACAGAGAACACCCAGGGACGCTAGCGTGGCTCTCTCTGGTCTCCTACTTCTGTGCTACAGTGACTCTGTTCTGTACCTCTGCATGAGGGGAGTCCTCTTCTCCATACATGTATTCAACAGACCAGTACAAGTTCTTGTTGCTGAGATTTTTTTTCTTCTACCATCCCCATTTAAACCATCAAATGTAGTTAATATTGAGTCATTAGATGCTGTTGGCGAATGTCGAATTCGCTAAAAATGCATGTTCATGCAACACCATTCCTGCCAAGCTGATGATCAGCAGAGGTTTGCATATTGAACCATTGATGGATGTGAAGGCATTGCTCTGGGGCTCTGCATGTAAAACGAATGCAGGCTCCTGTACACACCCCTGAGTGTGTGTGTGTGTGTGTGTGTGTGTCCCTCCTGTAGGATGCGTGGTGTCCGGCGCGGGTGCATTTGAGGTCGCTGTGGCTGACGCCCTGGTGAAACACAAGCCCAAGGTGAAGGGCAGAGCCCAGCTGGGAGTGCAGGCCTTTGCTGACGCTCTCCTCATCATTCCCAAGGTATGACATCCTTGCCCGTCTCTCTGAAGCCACTCTTGACATTCTCCCCGTTCCCTCGTCGAGACTTGGCCCGTATCTCATGTTCCTCTGCTCGCTGCGATCTAGGTTTTGGCCCAGAACTCTGGCTACGACCCCATGGAGACTCTGGTGAAGCTGCAGACGGAGTACAAAGAGTCTAGTCAGCTGGTGGGAGTGGACCTCAGTACAGGTCAGACAGCGTACATGACCACTCTTGATTTGAGACTTTGTGTTAGACGCCCACTAATTGTCCACTACTTGGTGAAAATTAAATTCATCTTCTCCTGTTCACAGGTGAACCGATGGTGGCTGGAGAAGCAGGTGTTTGGGATAACTACAGCGTAAAGAAACAGTTACTTCATTCATGGTGAGCTCATGGACATTCTTTTTATTATTTTAATGGGGCACTGAACCCAAAATATTTTTTTAAACATGTGTCTTATGATCTGCAACATTCAATTGTATCACTGCCAGTAAGCTCATCAATCAGGGAGAAAATAGAGTAAAATTGTTTTTGTTTGACAACACGTAGTGTTCTTTTCTAGCTGAAAAAGGGGTTCACTATAACATTTAGAACATTTATATAACATTCTCATAACATTTAAACAATTCCCAGTAGGGTTGTCCGCTTGGTGCATGGACTGTCATGGTTACAAAGGTTTCCATCCTTCTGTGTCTCTTTCAGCACGGTGATTGCCAGTAACATCTTGCTGGTGGATGAGATCATGCGAGCTGGAATGTCTTCTCTGAAAGGCTAACCGCCAACAGGAGACCACGCCGGCGTCCCCGTGTCCCCGTGGATAGTCCTCTAGCTCATGGGGAGGTCCAAAGCACCTCCCCGCTTTTGGCACGATGAAGCACCCCAGTCAGATGGACAGCCACTATTACATGTTCTTGCGTCCATTATGTGTGTCAAAAAGAATTGCTAGCTCCCCCCTGTCATGGATTTGTCATCAATTCTTTTAAAATGACTGGTCTATTTAAGAGATTTTGTTAAGCACTGAACAGTCATCCAGTTTTGTTTCTACACATTAAAAGTGTTCTTTGCTCTTGAAATTTGTTTTGTGGTATGTTAATAATTGGAGTGTGTCCTAAAAGTGTAGTGGCAAGGCATGTTCGCTGTGCAAACTAATAATCTATGGAGTATCTATACATCATATACATATTCCAGTGGTCTAGTAGAGTAGGGTTCATCTTAAATTTCATTGGGAACCTAACATTTTGCCATACAAATGTGAACAGATTGTGGTCCACTGACCCAAGTTTTTCTGAATGACCACAGTCTGGATCTGCAGTTATCTTGTTAGAACCAGGGGCGTAAAAATAGACTGTGTGGGGAGTCGGGGTGTACTATGGAAGATATTAACCAAGTTAAAGCGAGTATAATGACTGGGTTGTCCATGTAAAGCATGAACTAAGTGTGGGAAGAAACAGGTGCACTCATAAATACTTCCCTAGGTTCACCCCCTGGTTCACCCCTTTTTATCTGAGGTGTCCACTACAATGTTTAGAAGTGGCCAGAACAGACATGGGGAAGTTGGGCTGTCTATACGATATGTGGAGATGGGCTCCAACAGTAAAGGGATGAAGGGCCGTTTCTGTATGGTATGGAATGTTTAAGGTGATGACATGTTTGGAAAACAGGACAAAAAGGGGCACACGGGATGTGCGGCAGCCACTTTGCAAACCGACTCAGGCTTTGTGTTGCTTCGCTGCAAGTGATAATAAAGTCTTGATCATTCAAACTACTGCCTCCCCGAACCCTCTTACTTTTGTGAAGATACGTGCGTTAGCCACCACAGTACCAGGGCCCTTCCTCGGTTAGGGTTTGGAGAACACTTGCGAGTGATGCAGATTGCTGCCTTGGAAATTGTCTGTGTTCAAAAGAGAACTTGCGCCAAGTTAGAAATGGTGCAGTCTGCTTTATATGCCCTCGAAAAGGTACAGCGGGGTGGCCCAGTGGTTAACTGGGTAGGGTGCACACTGTTACGGTTCAGTTCTGACAACCCCAGTTCAATTCTAGCTTGTAGTCATTTGCTGCATGTCTTTCCCTCTCCCATGTCTTAAATCTCATGGGAAAGCATAAAATGCCAGAATAATATATCTTAAAAAAAACAATTTGCTTATTCAACATGAACTATCAAAACTATAAATAAACTGAAAAAAAAAGCAAATCAATTAAATCAATTTCTTAGTCTACACACACATTTTTGTAATTTGATAAATGGTTGATTCCTGGGTAATACGCATGTTGTCCAATATCAAGTCTCAGTTTGATCATGTAACAGACAATACAATACATCTAGTTTGGACGCAAAAACTACACGATCAAGACTGACCAGCTGAGCACATCTGTAAGCCGAGCGAGTAGTCATGCCTCTAAATGAAATGCAGCAGTAAGAAATTCAAGCGAGAACAGGAGGAGAAGCTCCCTAAATCAAAGTTTCCCAGGGTCTAAATTAAGTTATTTTACCCCCCAAAAGGTCCCTGCTTGGGGGGGGTAGTTCATTGTAAAAGTACAGGAACTTTGGGGGTGGTGCCTTGCAGCGCTGAACATCTCTGAACATCTCTGGTCAACATCTGCAGCCACAAACAAATCACAGTACTTTAGTTGCAGATATAGGGGTGTTAGATGTACATACAGATTATATATACATGCACTATAGCTAGGCTACCGTTTGGGTCAATTATGGTCGCTACCCGGTTGAACACTTTGATAGGAAGGTCAAACGGGTGTCAAGCATGGTTTACGTTTGCTAGCTAGCTGTTCATAATAATCAAATGATAATGATAAATAGAGATGAATTTCTGCAGGAAGATGCAAAGTGTGATTTATACCCACCTATAAACCTGTGTATGTCAAAATGTCCAGCAACATAATCGCAGGTAATCACAAAAATATAGCCGTCAGGACCCAGTCTTTCTCGTAAAGCACCACATAACTGCAGAATAAAGGAAAATGAGCTACTGACGAACAAGCAAAACAAATTGAGGATGCCTATCAATAGTCAATCATCAAATAAAGAATACATTATTTTATTAAAATTCTGAATAGCAAGTAATACACATTCCAATTCCTTAACGTCACAGAATGCAGTGAAAATGTAATTGATGCACAAATAATCAAATAAGTATTTTGTGACGTTAAAACCTCCATCATAACAGGTGCTTAATACTTTTCCTCAAATCCAGGAGACTGCAACATGATCAGACTGGGAAGACCGGAAAGGGTTTTACACCCCAGGTCTGCAGGGGCACACAGGGGGAAGTCCCATGGTCTCTATCAAATTAAAAGCATGGCAAGTGGAACAATATCAATCTGCTTCCATTCGTGAAGAAAGACAATTGGTTACGTGACATTGCATGTGATGTTTATGTAGCTAAAATCCCTTGCTTGTTTCTTTTATTTTATAGTCTTGTTGTAGGCTGATTTGGACAATAACAAATAAATGACGTTATCCACCTGGCATGCCCAGCAAACTCCGATACAAGTGGTCTAATGTAGGGTTCGCCTCATACTTATTGGTAACGTAATACATGTTGTCATACAAATGTAAACTGACCGTGGTCCACTGACCTAACTTTCTCTTAACGGCTACAGCTTGGTCCAAACCAGGCTTCTACTTACACGGGATCATTTCACCACGGCACCAGCTTCCCGTCCTCCGGTCTTATCGTTCCGTCCCTGAATGAGACGCAGGCGACTTCAACTATTGTTTTGCTGCGTTGCGACTGGAAACCTCAATTGTTGGAACCCATAAATGTTTAATATACCCTACAATGCGCCAGTGTGTGCCACAATGTGTACCAACATTGTTTTATGGATATCTGCATTATCCTTCTTAGCAGTGGCAGGTAAGATTTGCAATATGCATCGACATTTTTATTTTACAGAAGCAAATAACTAAGTAATGTGACAGTGCTATCAACACAAATCTGCAGTATCGTGTCATTCAACAGATGACCTGGTGATGGTAAACATTCCTGGAGGAAAGATGACAATGGGAACAAATGCAGATGATGCCAGAGATGGGGAGTCGCCGACAAAAGTAGTCACAGTGGCACCGTTTAAAATCGACAAATACCCAGTTACAAATGCTGATTTTAGGTGATGATGTTTAAACCTGTTAGTTGTTCCTATAATAATTGAAAAGTAAGTATCTAACGATTATGTCTTGGTCTTTAACCAACACAGAGACTTTGTGCGAGCACAAAAGTACAAAACAGAAGCTGAGACGTTTGGCTGGAGTTTTGTTTTCCAAGACTTTGTATCTTTAGAGCTGAAAAGCAAAGTTACAGAAAGGATACAGGTATCTATCTATCTATCTATCTATCTATCTTACACTGCATGATATAGTAGTTGGTCTCTTATGAATCTGGATTGAAATGTTTATTTCCTCCAAACAGTCTGCACCGTGGTGGTTGCCAATAGAGAGGGTTTTTTGGAGACAGGTGAGATCAAATACCGTTGTTGGCATAAAAAAAAGCACACAGTCAAACAGCAGCTGATATTTCCTGATATCGTAAATCATATTCCCTGTTCATCGTCCTCCAGCCTGCAGGGCCAGGCTCTGGCATTCGAGAGCGTCTGGACTTCCCAGTGGTTCAAGTGAGCTGGAACGATGCACTGGCCTTCTGCCGCTGGAAGGACAAGCGGCTGCCCACGGAGGAGGAGTGGGAGTGGGCTGCCCGTGGTGGACTGCAGGGTACGTGGCTTCAGTGTGTAGGCAGGTTCCTTCCAACTGCCCTGGATCACTCCAGGTCAATACAAATGCCATGTATGTTGACAGACAGACAGACAGACAGACAGACAGAAGTACTTTAATAATCCCGAGGGAAATTGCCTTCGTCACAATACTCCAAGAGAAAGAGAAAAGTGTGCAAAATAAAAATAAAATACAATATAAATATTATATATATTATATAATTATATATATATAATATATAAATAATAAAATAAAATAAAATATAATCTTGTGAAAATAATATACATAGGAATGATTGTGATATACATTATATACACAAATCTGGCATATATACATACATCTGGCATACACTATTTGTAATAGCATACACAAAGAAGTAGCATGTACGGTAAGCGGAGTTGATGAATGACCAGTTTTGAGGTGACCACTAAGGTGATAGTGACCACACACAGGAGGGAATGGCAGACGGGAATGGCAGACACTCAGAGGGAGGTGTTGTTGGGCAATCAATCAAGGGGAAATGTTGTTTTAGCATGGCCCAAAACTCACTGAATCCTTTGCCATTTGCCACATTTGTTTTTTGTCAATACCGGAATTGTGAGATTATTAAATTTTATACAATATGTCCAGAATGTGATGTGGATTTTGATAAATTATCCTCTTTTCCATTGTAATATTTTTGGTTTAGTGATATTCTAGTAATAAACACACTGACCACTTACTGTGGTCAGCAGTCCTGCACTCCAGCAGTTCATCCACTTGCATTCTACAACTGCACATTTGTTATTATCTGGAGTGAGTTGGTACCATTGTGTATTCTGACATCATCTTACAACAGGCAGGACGTATCCCTGGGGAAACAAGTTCCAGTCCAACAGAACCAACCTCTGGCAGGTCAGCTTGCAGTCATGACCCACACCATCATTGGCACCATGTGTTTTAACATGGGTCATTATATGCTGTGCTTTGTATATAAAACATCTAGGTATACAGTATGGCAACTTTTGTCACAAAGGGAACTGAAATGGTTGTTGAAAACAGTAATGTGTTGGTGTTTCAGGGATTGTTTCCTGATGGAGACACTGCAGAGGACGGTTATCACGGCATCTCCCCTGTGACTGCCTTTGCTGCACAGAATAGCTATGGTACATAATCTACTCATCCATGCCAACAATACTATTGTTTAAAGTACTATACCTCTCGCCAAGGATTGCTCGAACAACATTGTTGATGCTGTGTCTTCTCTAGTATTACTATTCAAGCAAACATGCTGTGTACTGGAACAGTGAGTTAGCTAGAATGAATGTGTGAATATATGAGGTTGGATCCACGTTCTGCTACAGTATGCTCTGTTGGTCACCTTACACAGGGTTGTATGACATGATGGGAAATGCTTGGGAATGGACGTCCACTTCCTTCCCTGGAGCGCAGCCAAATTATGTCCTGCGTGGTGCTTCCTGGATCGACTCTGTGGACGGCTCGGCCAATCACAAGGCAAGGATCACTACCAGGTGAGTTGGTTCCTACGTTGTATGTCGTGTTTGTATGTGATGTCACAAACCGCTCTTTAATTGTCCAGATGGTTGTTGTAATTAAATGAACTAACACTATTCCTGGCTTTTTACCGATTTGTATTTTTCCTATTTAATCTGGTTGCTGTATATAATTTCCTGGTCTTATGCTTTTAGGGTAGGTGTTGAGTTGATGTACTTTGTAAAGCAAGTTAAATACTAGTAATCCTTCATGATGAAGTGTTCACAACATTATGTGTGGAGACTTTGTGTGCACTCTGTAGCAGAATGTTTCTGTCCACTTCAGGATGGGGAATACACCTGACTCTGCCTCTGATAACCTGGGCTTCAGGTGTGCAGCCAGCATCGGACCGAAACAAGCCAAGAACAAAGGGAAATCTGAGCTGTAGTCACAGACAGTAATTCAACATGACTATGACAAGCATAAAATGAAATGTGCCTGTTTCTTATTTTTTTATATGGATGGTGGCAGTAGCAGACCAGGTAGATAATCCAGTAGATGCAAAAGGAAACATTGGATGATTGTGATAACATTTTTATCTTCATGATTACATGGAAATGTCACACAGATCACTGCTATTTCTCCCAAGGAGAACTTTTGGAGATGAACAAAAACATTACATTGTAACGAGGTATACAATTAGAAAGCTCCAACGTATTTCACGTTCATGTTTTTCTTGTGAAGGAATACATTTTAATAAACATGAACGAATACAAAAGTAGTGTTACATCTTATCTCTATGCTGCTTTCCTTGAAAAACTTGGCAAAGCAGTTTTTACAAAATTACTTAAGTCAGATTTGAACTCATTGATAATGGCTAAACTTGCGGTATATAGCAATTTCCCTTGAGGATTATTAAAGTACTTCTGTCTGTCTATGTAGCTATTATGTCTCTACTGTACAGTCTAGATGTTTAGCAGTTTTTGTTGACTTAAGCTAAAGGTACTTGATATTCCTTACAATGGGATCTTATCTGTTGGTATGGGAACAAGTACTGTAAACAGTCCTTAGCCTTCAATGAAGTTGTCTTTCAATTCACTTTGTTGTCAGTGGTTACAGAAAGAGACATTCACCACACTACATTTGACAAAGACAACAATGAGATTCATTAGAATGGAATGAGTAAATATTTGCCCATAGGTAATTTTACCCTATAGACCTAATTTGTTTTGCTGGTCTATGGAATGGTAAATAGTGCAATAGTTTCAGTCAAATAATAATTTGTCCTTCAATCTTTATCTGAAAGTGTCGCTATGGACAACCACAGCTAAAACCATTACACGAACAGTGACAACTGTAATCTAAAAAGTAGTGCTGTCGTTCTAAAGAGGCCCTCGACGTTCATAGCGTGACGTTTCTGTAAAGGTCATCAAAATAATCCTGAGCAGGGTGTGCATTTAAAATCATTCAGTGTTATTCGTGTGCGGTATCCCGGCATTTCCATCACGTCATCCACCTCCAATAACCGACTCTGAGAGTTAGTGCTGAGTGTGAGAGAGAGAGAGAGAGAGTTGTAAATAGCACAGGTCTGTATGCGTCAGACCTTTTGTTAATCTGTGACGGGCTAGAGCCAGCCCACCTCCGGTGTGTTGACACACACACCGTGTCCAGGCCACACTCTCGCTCCACTGCCATTTACAAAAAAAGACGGAAGAGAAAATGCCAGGCGAGCGAGTTAAAGGGTAAGGAATCCAATGACCCCATGACTAGCGTCAGACTCACTGAAGACTCACACACAAGCCGTTCAGGAAAAACAAGTCGGTAGACATTCTATTTGTTTCCCTCCCACTATTCTCTCTCTCTCTCTCTCTTCCTTTCTTCCTCTTTTTCTGGGTTTCAGACACACTTTGGCCAGACGGCAGCTAGAGAGGATTGCCTGAATCAACTTGAGTCCATCTTGCCTTTGCTGCCTGGTCCTTCTTGGTCTTCGCCTGCCCTGGTCTGGTTGTCTTGTGGTGGCGATCATGGAGGGCTCCCTGCCATTCTCCATCCTGAACGAGAGGCTGAGGCCACCGTACGGCGCCGTGGAGCGTCTGCGTTCTCCCCCGAGCATCTGGGACAGCCGACGGACCCCCGGCTCCCCCAGGGGAGGCTCCTCTGGCGGGGAGATCCGACCTCCTGTATACCAGAGTGAATCAGAGCCAGAGGAGTCCAAGGCCGGGTCCGAGGAAGCAGCCGGGGACGATTCGGAGACGGGGAGTTTAGACTCCGACGGTTGGTCCGTTATGAACGAAGACCAAGGCAACCGGTCAGATCTCCTGTCTCTCCTGAACCAGTGTCTGGTCCCCGCCATGAGGATAACAGATGCGGGGTCTGAGGGGAATGAGGATCTGACTGACGGCCAGGATCTGACTGACGGCCGTGTCAGCTCCGCGGACACAGAAAGTACTGCCGACGGCACCAAGGGCTCCTCCACCATGGAGAAGACCGGACGGGAAGCAGACCCACATGTCCCGGCTGGGGATGGAGGAGGACAGCTCCAGAGGAGCTACGTGGACCGAAGCTTACCAGACCTGATCCGGGGGAGCGGGAGACCACTCAGCAGACGCCGGACTCTGGGGCCTGTCTCAGACACAGTATGTTGACAAAACAAACCAAAAAATGATACCTATGTCACTTGCTTAACATGTGTGTATATATTTATGTTGCATGGCAGGCCCATGTTCAGTCCCTTTAAAAGAGCAAAGCACAGGAAAGGAAAGAAATGTTCATAATTCACAGGCAAGAACAGGTCACACGCAAACTCTGTCTGCAGTGTAGCTTGTGATATACAGCCAGTTGAAGATTATTGCCTGAAAAGTGAGTTATGGTTGGGCCTGATTACATGATTACGTTCTAGCTGGTTGTTTTCAAAAAAGGTGTGTGTGTGTGTGTGTCTATCTGTGCGCGTAAGCATGTGTATGTGTGGAGCAGCTGACCTCAGCTGGAAAGACAGGATTTGTTAACAAATGTTTCACTCCTCAATCCAGATCTGCAAGGTATTCATTTACGTGTGTGTGTGTGTGTGTGTGTGTGTGTGTGTGTGTGTGTGTGTGTGTGTGTGTGTGTGTGAGTGTGTGTGTGTGTGTGTGTGTGTGTGTGTGTGTGTGTGTGTGTGTGTGTGTGTGTGTGTGCGTGTGCGTGCGTGTGTGTGTGCCCAGCTGAAGGAGGTACGGAGGGAGGTCGAGTTGTCCCGGAGGAGAAGCATCAGGCTGAAAGCGCAGGTGGACAAGCTGCAGGA
>OMKQ01043827.1:0-16255 GCA_900302335.1 Phycis phycis
AAAATCCAATTTGAATGCATTACAGATGGAGGGGAACAGGGAGGTCACAGGTTTTGATTCATCAGCAGAACTTACATTTATCCACTTCACAGCATCAGCCAGCCAAACAGCTGACTCCAACATTTGTTGGAGTGGAGAGAGGTAAAATGTGAGGGTTTCCTGACATTTTATTGAGGGGGATCAAGGAGTCCTGGGCCTGCCCTAGCAGGGGGCTTATAAAAAAGTGCCGAATGCAGTGGCTTCAACTCACTGCTCTCTACAGCCTAGAGTCACATATAGATTGGTGGGATTATACAGGATAAAGAGAAAGCACTGCTTCAAGTGGGAACAAGGGATTGTGTGTGTGTCTTTGTCAAAGTGAGTGTGTGTGTGTGTTTGTGTGTGAAATGATATTCAGTAACCACTCCAAAGTGATCCATCTAAATGGCTGTGGTGTGTTTGAAAAGGTAAGCCCAGTCAATGGGTGACCAAACATATGTAACCTGCTCTAACCATTCGCCTTCCCACCAACGTCAACCACTAGAAGAGAAATATGGTACAAACTTCCATTGCGAATAATTCACGTAATTTATTTTAGAAATAAAATGAAAGAGTGGACTCAGAATGATTCTAAAGTAGATTCAAAGAAACCTTGTCATTTTTTATTCATTTTGTTGTTTATTTTTTTATTTAAAAGCACATCGAAAACAAACTGTGATTGATTCCTTTGGTCGAATTCCAATGGGGAGTGGGGTCTTCTGTCTTATCTGCTTTCCTTTTCCTTGACCTCTCTACTAGTGTATTCAAATTGCATAGGACTATCAGTATTTATGGTATCTGGGCCACGGTATCTATGACCAATCACACCGTCTCTTGCGGCGGCCATGCTCACAGCAGCTGTAGAATGGGGCTTTGCTCTTGCTCGCCAAATCTAGCTATCAAAGGTTAACTAGTGTGTCTGCATCACTTTCTAAAATATATATATATTTTTTAAAAATCAAGCCTCCTTCTGCCGATGCCAGAGAAAAGGTATCGACCACAAACCTAGGGCAGAAAAACAGAATCAAGTACAGTTCAAATCATTTGTTACTTTACAATGCCGATGAAATTAAAAATGTATTTTGCAGACAGTGGTGAGGCAGGCAGTGATGCATGAAGCACAGAGAACACAGAGAGGAGGAACATGAGAGAGAGAAGAAAGAGGAACAGAGGACACAGATAGCAGAGACAGAGAGAGGACAAACAGAGAGAGGAGGAGCAGAGAGGACACAAATGGCAGAAACAGAGAGGAGGAACATTGAGCAGATGCCACCCACACTTTTGGACCGTGATACAACACCAATACCTTAAAAAGGATATTCCAAGGCTTAATGTCAATGGGGAACATGCAAAAAACTTTGGACTTAAACTTGGACCATTTAAAGAAACAGGCATGTGCCTGTCAAATGATTGGTCAAGCATAAAGTTAGCTAAAGCTACAATAGTGACCACAAATACCACTTCCATGCTCGTGGAACTAAATCTATAAATGCGCAACATCAAAAAGCCACAATACTGCAGAAAAAAAATTGCACAATTGATGTATCCAGACACAAACAACTGGAAGGAGGAAAAGACAGCCTCACTCTTTCAGACAGCATATTCCATGGCAAAGAACAATAGAGCATACACAGACTGCCAGGAGTTTGTGATTCTCCAGCAAGAAAATCACTTTGACATGGCATGACACTCTTCACTCCAGATACACTGTGAAAAAGTATTGATCACACAGCAAAGGAAATGAGACAGACAATAGTGGACCTCATCCTAATGAAATACCAGACATTTAGTGTTTTGATTTATGAGTCTCCAACCCTTAGCAAACAATTTCCTTTAGTGGTGTATTTGATGTCCAGAAAAAATGACGTGCCTATGGTTATCTTCCTGGCTTTGGTTGAGCTTAAAAGATAGTCAGCTGAGACTATAACAAACATTCTGCTATAATTCCTCCTGTGATGGTGCAAGTGCCACGTTAGGCAGGAAGTCTGGGGTAGCTACCCGTCTACAGCATATAGCCCAATCTCATAATGTGGCACTGCCTCAATCACATATTGGAATTGGCTGTGGATGATACAGTCAAACACATATATTACATTAACCATTTCACATATTTCATAGACAAACGTTAACACAGGCCACCAAAGACGAAGGCTCAGCATGCACAACAACTTGAAGTGAATCTGCAGAAGATTGGAAGGGTCTTTGATGTTCAATGGGCAGCCAGCAGCTTCAAAACAGTGAAGGCTTTATGGAACTCAGACTTCAATGCTGGTTCTGAAGAAGCCACAAGGGATGTGAAGAAGGCTCTGTACAGGAGCCCTGATGGCCAAAATGGAGACAAAGGTGTTGCTTGTTGTTAGATGAATTTGCACACCGTACTAACCTTGCAAGAAAGAACAATGTCACCCACAAAAGCAAGCAAGCTTATGAGAAGAGCAGAGACATTTTAGATATGTATTCAATGGTAGCTACTCCAGGTGGAAAAAAGGCAGGAAGCCCTTACCGCTGCCAAGAGACTTCAGTTTTGTGGTATCTAATACACTAACAACCAGTGTATAAGGCCGATAGATCCAACAGCGTTACTTCAGTCACTCATTGGGAACCAGGGAGGACAGGCCGTTTAGCACAAGTGAGCTGATAACAAGGCTCAGTTTTCAGACTTGATAAACGTAAAGTTCTTAATCCAGAAAACTATCCCATGCCTTTAGATGAGCGTTATGGGGAGGTTTGCATCAAACAACTGGCACAACAGTTCAGGCTTGACCAAGAGAGTGCTTGAGGGCTTCAGGGATAATAAAGTGGACTCCAGTATAATACCTGAAGACTTGTCCCCAATCATTAATATTCTCAGCCTCAGGAGTGGGTAATTGTGAGAGATGATTCAGTTTATTGAATATCATCACCAGTCCGCTGGGGTGTAGTCTGTTGATAAAGACTTCGTCATCATTAATGTTTGTTAACCTGAATGGCCCTCCGTTGTCAATGTGTAACCCAAAGGAATATGTAAGGTATTGGCTGCTAAAACATAGTGGAGACACTGGTACACCATAACGCCCCTGCAATCCCGCACCTCAAGTGGAGAAAGAGGCACTCTGGGCAGTGTTGTGAATATTATTAGTGGGCTAGCTAGATAGTGATATGATTTATAGTTTTTTGTATCATTTTTCCCCTCATTGAAATGCATTGCAGAAAGTTAATTTCTTCGAGAGGTGGGTCTTTTTTTTATATACTCATACAAGTAAAGCTGCTCCTACAGTTCTTATGAAAAATGTGACATCAAAATGTTCAGCTTCTTCTACTGTCACTCACATCTAAATATCCAAGCAATGTGATTTTTAGTCTTTGAGGTTCAGCAATTTGTTTGAGAGCCATGCTCCCCATGCACACACATTGTGTAATATTCTGAATTCCTGTTCAGTTCACTGTGGAGTGTGTGTGGATGATGGCTGGTTTAAGCAGCCTCAACCGGCCTCAATCAGACTGAATGGACTCTGGGGCTGGGTAAGGCTGCACACCTGTTGCACATTGGCTAATAAATGCACACAGGTTAAACCAGCCGTCACCAGACACAATCAGGGAGATCTCCTGCATGGCAACATGTCGTACCAGCTAAGGTGTCATTATATTCAACCTTCACAATAAACCAGATTCCAACAGCATTATCCTGTAGGGGCCCAGTAAAAGCCACATAGGTGGCATGTAGCATTGGCATGGCTATATTCATTAATTTCCTTCTACTGGTTGTTTGTGCTTCATGCCACAAATGAATAAAGCCATTTTTTGAATATCATTTTTTAACTACTTTTACTCACCTTCATTGGTTAATTCATGGGAGAATTCATAAGGACATAGGAAAAGATAAACACAGTCAAATCGCCTGCACTTGCTCTAGGCTACGTTATTCTGTGGTGGCGGATGCTATGGCTGTGTCTGCTGTAGTGAAACTGCAATATGGATATGAAGGACTTCTCAAGCACATTACAGATACTCTGCCCTATGTGTTCTTACCGTGTTATGTCATGCAGGTAGTATAGACATGGACAATTTATTTGTGATTTAGTGATTTATTATTATAATTTATTACTTATGACTGTATGAAAATAATTGTATTAATAAAAATACAATAAATAAACAAACAATAAATGAAGTCATGTTGATCATTTGTTATGCCCAGGATTTGGGATGACATTTGCCTGACTCAGCGAAACATAAGTTTCTAGTGCACTGCAGTTGCAAAGGCCAACAAGCACAATTTGCAGTGGCAATCAGTTTTCCAAATGTAATCGCTGCTTTTGTTTTACTTTTACTTTTACTTTTTTTTTACACAGTTCCTCATTGTGTGCCTAATGTATTTGATTTCACCTGGGAGCATGTTGGCTCTGCCTACCAGGTGTTCCATAGATGCACTGGTTCTCTCTTGGAGAAATGGCCAACAGGTTTGGAAGTGATTTCCTATATGGGGTTGGGTTGTGTCTTTGCTATTTGCACTGGAGAGTGAAACCTAATTTATCTTTGCCATGTGTGAACTGCACAAACCAAACATTTCTGCTTAGTTATCCAATTTGTGTAAGCTCAATTCTAAATGGCCATAACTTTGCCCATGTCACCTCTTAAATATTAATATTAATTAAAAATGAATGAAACAAAAACTCATGATTGTAATGAGTAATCAGTTCATTGAAAAATCCAGGTAATCAAGGGTGTTCCTAGAACACTGTTTGGTCTATTATGGGAGTTGATGAGGTGTGGACTCTCAGGACATATCTAAACAGACCCCAACGCACTTTGATCATCTCCGAAAATATCTGCGTGCACAGATTTACAACTTTGTCGCTGAGCATTAATTTGCGCCTACGCAGAGTTCTGTGCATGTGGCCCCTGGTACTCTCCACTGATTTCTCACACTCTCTTGTCTTCCACTCTCTTCACACTGCACTGTATTTGCATGGCTGGGATGCCATGACAGCAGGAGCCAACAGTGCACATGATTGCAGATGTTGTTCCATCTGCTTCCAGCCAGCAGGACCCACTGGTCGGAAGAGTGGACTGAACAGATAAGATATGCCAGACCAAAACGTTCTTAAACACTATAGTGTTTGGAATGAATATTAATTAAAAAAAGGAAATAGTGTTACTGTGTACCTGAGAGTTGATTGCTCATTGATCAGCACAAGAAGAGTCTTTAGATTAAATTAATTTTAATATAAAAGTGCCTGTGATGTAATATATTCCTGGGTAATCAAAGTACATACATCTGGTAGTGACAGATTACTACACAGTGTGATGATAGATTAGTGATGTGAATAGAAGTGCTGGGTTACATGCTACTGCTATACACATTGCTGTGTAGATAAAGGCTCTGCTATTCTGTTTCTGATGGTGCAGTTGATCTTTCAAGATTCCTCCTTTAAGGAGTATGGTCAGCAGGAATAAATAAAAAAAATAATAAATTCCTCTCTTTTACACACATAGCTTGGATTTGCCATTTCAGTGATCCTTTTAAAGTCTTCATTCTGCATCTCTACTTTGAAAGTACTTCAAGGCCTTTGATATAATCAGCCTCTTCTTGGTGGTGTGTTTGACAGTGCGATTTCACTTTGTAACAAATGTACCACCTGTATGTTTGTGTGTGTGAGTGTGTGTGTGTGTGTGTGTGTGTGTGTGTGTGTGTGTGTGTGTCTGTGTGTCTGTGTGTCCATAGTTGTATTCTGCTCCATCCAGTATTCTGTGGCAGGTTATGGACAGAAGGAAACTGATTTAGCTTGAGGCAGTATCTGAATAACAACATCATCATCATCATTTTTCTTTTTGACACAAATGTATTTATCAATTTGTTCAACATCAGAAAAGTTTTCATATTTTGTATCAAGTAAAAACACTCTGCTTCATATGACTGCCGTTGTTGTGTTCATGCTGATTTCAACATCATTCATGTTGATTTTTATTATATTTTATTTCATTCCTATTTTCCTCTGCAAAATTTGAACTGCAGGTGGCACAGTAGTTTGCCACATTCACCAAAGAGGCTGGGGAATGTAGAATTCATCAATTTCCCAACCAATGGTGGAAAGGGAGTTGGCGGAAGGTCTCGTGTGAGGATTCTGGCAATGACTAGAATTGTGATAAACCAATTAAACCTTGATCTGACCTCATATATTGGCACATAACCATTGTGTGCAGTTAAAACACTAACTATGACCAGTTTCCTTCATGAGGCAGGTTAACCCCAGATGATGAAATTGAAATGTCCTTCCCAATCCTTTGATTCTCCCCGCATAGATGAATACCATGCCCCTTCATCCCCTACTGGATCTTCGGTAGATTACTATCATTCGTCTACCGAGTCCTAGGTGGATTACTCAGAATTATCCTTAGCAGCATTAATGAGGCCGGATAAACACAAGTGACCACAATTATCAGCCTACGTGTCCACTCGTTGTACCACGGTTCTCACCAAAGAGCTATTTCTACTGTTGTCACAGGAAATACTACTCGCTATATAATCATGTCCACAGCAGAACATCTCATGATTCTATTGAACTCAAATTCGGTTGGCCTAGAATATTCAGCTTAGAATAACACTTTAATAAACAGGTACAAGTTACTAACCAAATAACAAAGTAAAAGCAGCAATGAATGAATATTGAAAACACTATAAAAAGACTACAGAAAAACATACAGAGAATACAAGACAATAATTAGGGAATGAAAATACCTAGGTTGTAGGAATGTGGCTCGACGCAGTAAGTGTGGGACATTCTGGATACAGATACCTTCCAAGAGCAGTGTCTATCATGTCCCTATCATGTTCTGTTACCTCAGCATTGTTTAGTAGACCACCTACTGAGTATTCTGTATTCTAAGACCATTTGTTGTTGATTCCCAGGGCCCAAAAGGGTGGGTCATCTTCAGTGGAGCTGACTGGGCGTTGCCTGATTTCATATACATTGAGAATCCTAACGTCTGGGTTTATGATGATAACCACATAATTTCCCTATGAGACTGAGACCGTTTTACTACACTTGCAGAGTTAATAAAAATGAGACCAAACATAATATTAGAATTACATAATAAAGTAACACAATCATTTCCACATATTTCCCCCCCTCACCCCCACGTCTGTGTCTTCAGTGTGAAAGGTGTGATTCTTTGGCCCTCAGACAGTTGGGAGTGGGCCAGATGAACAATGGGAAGGAAACACAGGTTACATGTTACATGTTAACACATCCTGAAGTTCCGATGCCATCTGTCTCACAGGGGGCAAACCCCCACATACATCACCACATCAAAGATCAAGCCAAAAGGTGCCGGTCGGGAAAATTACCACCCTACAGGAAGAATGCCAACTGTAACTATATGAAGTAAATATTCCAACGACAAAGTGAATTATTCAAACCTTTATTAAGAAAGAAATTGTAAAATATTCAAATTCAACCCAGACTTTATACTTACCGTCAATTCAATAATTCAGGCAAGTCGAGCAGAGTGCAATAGGATGTAGGTTTACCGCGGTATTAATCGGAATACACACACACAGAGCTGGTCCATGGAGCGACTGAAGCAGAGTAAGAAAGCACACTCTTTCACCTTGACTCTAACCCCTGCTATGGAGGAGCTTGAACTATTGCTTCACCCTGTCATTCTGCAGCCGCTACACAGCATGTTTTCATACACCATTATTTTCTTCCCCATTTCTTATCTTATTCTCACATTCTGTTTTGCCATCTTCTTTTGAACATATTGAGGGAATTCATTACCAGCGAAAAACTCTACCCCACCTGGTCTTTGACTCCCTGATTCCTGCTCCTTTGATTCCTGCTCCTCGTTTTGCACTCACACACAGTACTTTTCCTCGACTTTGTGATTTCCTATTCTGCTTAATTCATTTATGTGATACCATTATTTCAGATTATCCAAAATATGATACAAATAAAACCCTAAATACCTCTTAATGAGTAGAATATGTAATATAGTGTTGTATTGACTATAATTATTTGCAAATTAGCAACACAGACTGCCCCCAACCAGGGTCAGTATGACCTTAGGCTGTCTTTGGCTGCATCTTAGGAGCAGGGAAGGTGATTAAAAAGAGTTGAGAATAATCTTTTGAACACAGATCGTAAGATGCCAGTGAACAACCATAGGGAGCAGCAACAGGGGAAGATCAAGCCCCTTAGGAAAGAAGGGTATCTAACAGAAGAGTGATCCAACATCCCCTAGCACGTTTAGCAATAGCAGGATTTACCCGTAATTAAATAATGTTCCACAGTTCTAAATTGGAGCAGAAGAGAGAACACCGTATGTACTGTAAGCCTAACCCACCTGGTCTCCACTTTTCGTCTGAGCTTTAATACTGGTGTCCCCATCAACTGTTGAACAGCATTTTTTCCTTCACTTTACAGGTGGGGGCGAATGCATAGAACTATGCATAGGTGTCTGGGCAAATGAATGCTCAGTGAGAAAGTTTAAAATTAATTAATAGTTAAGCAATGATCTAGTAATCATCCTACTAACGGTGGATATGTTTGCTAATGATGTATATTCATGTTAACTTAGGTATTCATTAATATGTTAATGAATACCTAAGTTAACATATTAATCAATACTAAACTATATTATACTATACTATACTATACTATACAACTAATGTTCATAAATATATTACTTATTGTTTATTGTTAGGGTTAACCCTAAGCCTCTGCTAATGCTATATATTAATTTAAATAAATGTCAGTTTAGTCACTCTCTAATGGCAAATGAGGTAACACAATGGTGATTAAGCCTATGGCCCCCTGATGAAAGCCCTTGAACTTGCAGTATTAGGAATGTTACAAACTGGGAGTCGGTTGTGACATTCCCACCACGCATTCAAATCACAAGCAACGCACAGTTAGCTGCGTGCTTTTCATCACCCAGCAGTGCTTGTTCTGCCAGAGAGCGTGTGCACCCATCTGGGTGAGGGCTAAAAATGTGCGAGGACTACCAGCGCTTTGAAGGTACACGGGCGCGAGGGCTGACCACGCGAGGTCTCCTCAAACCCAGATCCGCCTATTTCCGCATTGGACCATGACACATGGTGTTGTGTTTAGATTGCTGACTCATTGTTTTTGTCTTGATAATACATGGCTAACTTAGACGTTACACTGATAGACGTTGGTTAATCTCAAGATGCGTCTTGCATTTGGAAGATCAATGTATTCAATATATGTATTTATTAAGTCACGAACGCTTATGAGTGATGATCAAAACTAGAAGTCATGCAATGTAGCCTATTAGGTCTACAAAACTTAGATATTAGTGTCGTCAAACATATCCTATTTTTAATACAAAACTCTTCTGAGTATTTCATTTTTGTATATTCATTTTCAACACTATCAATACTGAAAGCTGTGCTTTCTCCCTCTCTCACTCTGTTTCATCTTCTTGTAACTCATGTCCTTTGTACAATTGAATGGCAATAGCTTTGCGTTGTGTTATGGTTGTTAGCTCCTTAAAGATCGCAAGTGCAAAGCCACATGTTTTTTGTTGACAAAAAAAAACAGCGGGAGTGGTGTTAGGAAATACTGAGCATTTTTTGACAGGTTTTGCTATAAATTTAGCATTGTCCTATAAATAAATCTAATACATCTCTCAACCAAGTTTTAGCATTGCCCTTTCTTGACTTTCCATAATTATGTCTTGTATACACACCTGTTCTTAAATCTGACAAGATTTGAAGCAACTGAGTGACTTTCTACACTGTAAACATGATCCCCACGGTACCTGCAAAGCCACCATTGACCTTTGCTACAGCAGGCATCACAAAGGTGCTATTTACTGTATGTCTGTATTCGGTGCAGGTAGGGGGCTGGCCATTCAGGTGACAGCTTCCTTTTCCGCTGCTCTTTTCATCCACAATCAGTTCCCTTATCAGCATTAAAATTAATGAATTTTGCCTGTGTGCTGATTGTGCAGAACGTCTGCATTGAAACCGACAAGGTCCAGCATGTTGTAGAATACAGCAAGAGGCCATCTGCACGTCTCACCTTTCACTGTATAGTCATCTGGTCTGTAATGTCAGCACCCTCTTTAGTTTTATTATAGTAGTTAATGGTTTTGGACGTTTTTTGCGCAGTAGTCTACTGTCATCAATCACTACTGCCTGGTGCACTGTACTGAGCAGGGAGATATTTTGATTTGCCCTCGCCTGGTAAATAGTGAGTGTGGCATTTCCATATGTCATCAGAGTGGTCAAAAAGCATTCTTGTTTCTGTGCCAGTGTGCGCTTGGCACATTTCTCTGAGCTTTTTATTAATTGTTCTGAACCAAGGTAGTGTCATGAGCTGAAAGGTTATTCACCAGTGTGATTGATGTAAAGAAATGATCAGTTGTGACATTTCCACCTGAAAAGGTTTGGTCAGTTTCATGACGACATTGTCAGCTAGCCGTTCTCCATGCGCTTTGTTTCCTTTGGCAGAAAGGACTGAAGATAAACTTTTCCCATGTCCTGTCTGATAAGATTCTACGTATGACAAACAAACCAAAACTACAGTTTGGTTTACTTCTGAATTGGTCAGATTATTCTGTGAAAGCTTTTTCAAGCTTCTCTCTGTCAGATTGGGGGGGTGGGGGGTTATCTGAACAGAAGTAAAAGAGGCCATTCCTCTCATTAGCTACTGTCCACCTTTTTCACCCATTATAATTCAAGCAGCCAAGCGGTCGCTAATGGGTGAATGAGGATGGCTGCATTTATCTATCGCCAGAGTCAAAGACAATAGAAACATTTGTCATGTGTCATCCTCATACTAACGCAAATGACAATACATTGAGGCATTTATTAAATGGGCATTCTTGACATATTATTTCACTTTCTGTTGAAAAATGTAGAATACTTATTAAGTTTCACATTAACGTCATATTTCGTTTTTCGCACACCTGAGGCATATCCACCAGAGAGGGTGGAGGTACTTCAACCTTCATCTCACTTGTGTGTGTAACAGCGTACTGTTTATCTTTGCCATAGGTACCACCAGAGACAACAAAACAGACCTTTGACATTGCCACTTGAAATCCACTTTCAATTTAGTGACATTGAAGTACAATTTAATACATCATACTCATTGATGTATTAAAGTGTACTTCAATGTCAGTGCATGGATTTAGTAAAGGCTGGGACAAACGTATACTTTACACATGTTCAACTTCATTCAATAAGTCCCTCTAACAGTGTCCTATCTATGACCTTAATAAAGTACACTTTACCAATTACAATATACTTAAGAAAAGTGTATTTTCTTAAGTGGATATGTAAGTACCACTAAATGCAGAGAATAAGTATGCTTATTTTAATGTTGTATTACACTTCAGTATACTATTTCCTCACCTGGGATGATGTATTTGTATCTGAAGATTTGTATTTGCACTGGATGCTCTGCGACAACAGAACAGCAGTTTGTCAAAAGCATGTTTGGTTGTACTCCTAATTATTAGGTATCAAGGGTTTTTTGTCCAGTTTTGTTTGTATTCTGTGCAGAATGTTGTGCTAATTGTATGTTCCCAATTGTCAGGTGTAGAATTCATCAATTTCCCAACCAATGACGGAAAGGGAGTTGACGGAAGGTCTGGCGTGAGTTTTCTGGTGACTACTAGAATTAGAATAAAACAATTAAACATACCTTGATCTGACTCCATATATTGCCACACAACCACGGTTGTGCCGTTAAACACTGAACATTATAAATACCGGGGAAGACTAACCCCTGGATTCTAACTTTCTTGCAAGGAGGAATGTCCTTCCTTCACACTTCAGACTTGCGCCTCCCATAGATGAATACTATATCACTTCATCCCCTATCCGGTTCTAGGCAGATTACTACACAATTAATCACTGGTAGGCTAATGCATGAGGTTGAATAAACCTGAGTGGACACGATTATCAATCCTGCGTGTCCACCTGGCTTACCAGAATGAAGTTGCCTGGGTTGTAGGAATGTGGCTACACACATGACACGTGGAAAGTTCTGGCTACAGATACTGTATCTCCCAAGAGCAGTGTCCATCTTGTCCCTATATACTGTTTTCCCAGTTTTACGACGGCATTATTTAGGAGTTCGTCTACTGAGTGTTCTGTTTTCTAAGACCATTTGCTGTTGGCTCCCAAGGTTCACAGGGATGGTTGATCCTCAGCAAAGCTGACTGGGTGTTGCCTAATTTCCTGTGTATTGTGTATCTGTAGGATTCATCAATTTCTCAACCAAGGACGGAAAGGAGTTGACGGAAGGTCTGGCGTGAGGATTCTGGCAGCGACTGAAATTACAATAAAACAATTAAACATACCTTGATCTGACTCCATATATTACCACACAATTACTGTGTGCAGTTAGAACACTAATTATGACCGGTTTTCCTCACAAGGCAGGCTAAACCCCAGATGATTGTACATAATTAGGATGTCCTTCCCGATCCTTTTGAATCCCCCCGCATAGATGGATACTATGCCACTTCATCCCCTACCGGATCTTAGGCAAACTACTATCATTCGTTTACCGAGTCCTGGGGCAATTACTCATAATTAATCGTAGCAGCCATCCATGGGACCGGATAAACACGAGTGAACACAATCATCAACTTACGTGTTCACTCGGCCCATCACGGCCCCTCCACTTCATGCCCTACCGGATCCCAAACAGAGTACTCTCATTCCTCTATCGAATACTGGGAGGATTACTTATAACTATCCTTATCAGTCCTGAATGAGACTGGATAAACACGAATGAACATGATTATCAGTCTCCCCCCCGGCGGCCCCTACCAGATCTTAGGTACTATCATTCGTCTATCGAGTCCTAGGTTCCATTCACCCCCTACCTAATTGTGTTGTAGGCTGTGATTCACCTACTGAATCCTAGGTGGCTATCTTATAATTATCCCTCGTAGCCATCAATGAGACCAGATACTCGAATGAACACGATTATCAGCCTACGTGTCCACCTGTACTACCTCAGTTCTCATCAACAAGCTATTTCGACTGTTGTCACAGGAAATACTACTCGCTACATATTTATGCCCATAGCGGAACATCTAAGAGTTCTATTTGGACCCAAATTCGGTTGGACTAGGATATTCAATAATAATATTACCAAGAATAACAATTTATTAGACAGAAACAAGTCACTAACCAATCAAAAAAGTAAAAAGCTGTGAGGAATGAGTATTGAAAACACTATAAGAAGACTACAGAAAAACATACAAAGAATACAAGACAATAATCAGAGAATTAAGTTACCTATGTTATAGGAATGTGGCTACACGCATGACGCGTGGGAAGTTCTGACTACAGATACTGTATCTCCCAAGAGCAGTGTCCATCTTGTCCCTATATACTGTTTTTTCCCAGTTTTACGACGGCATTATTTTGGAGTTTGTCTCCTGAGTGTTCTGTTTTCTAAGACCATTTGCTGTTGGCTCCCAAGGTTCACAGGGATGGTTGATCCTCAGCAGAGCTGACTGGGTGTTGCCTAATTTCCTGTGTATTGTGTATCTGTAGGATTCGTCAATTTCTCAACCAAGGACGGAAAGGAGTTGACGGAAGGTCTGGCGTGAGGATTCTGGCAGCGACTGAAGAGCAGTGTCCATCATGTCCCTATATACTGTTTTCCCAGTTATCCAAAGGCATTGTTTAGGAGACCACATGCTGAGTATTATTTTATCTAAGACCATTTGTGTGTCATCTTCAGTGGAGCTGACCCCTAACCCCTGGGTTTCGGATGATAACCACATGATTTCCCTATGAGACTGAGACAGTTTTACAACACTTACAGAGTTAATCAAAATGATACCAAACATGATATGAAAGTTACTTTGTGGGGAAAACCCCCACATACATCACCACATCAAAGAGCAAACCAAAGGGTCCCGGCTAGAGATGTTCTATCCCTACATATCCTAACCTCTACTTTTCGTATGATACCCACCTAATTCCCTTATGACTGAGACTGAGACCATTTTACTACACTTGCAGAGTTAATCAAAATGATACCAAACATGATATGAGAATTGCATAGCAAAGTAACGCAATCATTTCCACATACTTTCCCCCGTTCACCCCCGCGTCTGTGTCTTCAGTGTGAAAAGTGCGACTCTTTGACCCCCCAATGGTTGGGAGTGGGTCAGAAGAGCAAATGGAGAGGAAATGCAGTTAATTATCTGCAGTCTGTCAAAAGACAGACCCCCACATATATCCCCACGTCAAGGATTAACCACAAGGTCCCGGCTAGGAATTTCACCACCCTACATTCTACCTACATTCCTCCGTTTTGACCAGAGAAGGTCACATGGATTTAGGCCTCGAAGGTCACCAATGTGTTGCCTTTCAGGCACTCCTGACAGTCTGAGTCCAAGCCGGGGCAGGGCTGATGGCTGCAGTCTGCTGAGAACAGCGTGGTGTGAGTGTCCTTTCGCAGCAGGCAAATGGTGCATCGGACGTCGCTGCACTGGAATGTGGTGATGGCGAGGATGAGGGCATGGCATTTTAAGTTCTTTATTTTTTCTCTGAACACCCAGTCCACCAGGTGTAGATTGAGTGGAACGCGTGGTGGAGCTGGTCAGAATCTCGGCCGCCATTTGGGCCAGGTTAGCTTGTACCTGGGCCTGGTTCAGATGGTAGTCCGTTTGTCGACTGACCGGCTCCTCCAGGGTCACAGTGTCCGTCAGCACCTGTGTACCCTCCATGTACAAGGTGTTACAAGTACAGACAATATAACTAGACATTTCATGACAACAGGTTTGTGTCGTAAACAAAGTCTCAGTCACTTTTACGGTCATATACCCAGTTATGTTGTCCCATTTTAAAACCTGATCCTTTACCACCATGCTGAGTGAACATATGGTGGTAGAATTTGGAAACACCTGCTCGGGGTTAATTAATGGAAAGGAAGCAAAAAGCTGATACAACCGGTACATTCATTATCTGTGTACGTCATCATTGCAATCCATAACTCTGAATCATGAATATTCTTCATTTTTTCAGATAGCATCCATCTATTGAGGTCTAGGAATTATATGAGCTCACTTAAGGTATGTCTAAGGGACTTGCGGAGATGCAAGTCCAATATCTCTTGTTTGGCAGCAGTAAGTAAATCTTGTGCATAAATATGGCAGACTACGGCATGTTCGATGGTATGAGTCTGATTGACAGGCATGGCTAGCGGTGAGAAGCGCCTGCGCTTCGGGCCTAACTGCCTTGATTTTCTTCTCATTACTGTTAGTAAGGTGTTAGTAACCAGTAGCGACCTGGTTTGCCAACCATGCTAAGTATTGAGACCGGCCTGTTATCCTACGTGTGTTAGTAAGTTAATTAGCTGAGCCGAAGGGGCCGATCACCTAATGAATTCGGACCGCAATGGTCAGAGATGATGTATACTAGCAATGGTTAACCTACCAATTGAAATGCTTGAAACTTGTTCTGGTGACTTTCTTACTGTATTAGCAGCAATGAAATGTTTCACCTTCTTATGACAAATGTACTCTTTATAAGTTGCTTTGGATAAAAGCGTCTGCTAAATGCCCTAAATGTAAATGTAAGTCGATCCTTAGTCAGAAATTAAATCATCGATACGTGTCTAGAGTCATGCGTAAGTTCCCCTCTGTTGAGTACAGTGTTGAACAAATGCCGACAAGGCATTCGAGATGTTATATATTACAGCCATAACAAAATTTACATACAAAAGTCCATCTTCTGTTGGGATGGAAGGTTATGGGTTACATCATGATATGCTATACGTGTAGAATTATGTGGAACAATGTGTGTGCAGCGGTAAGCCGCTGGTTCCAAATCCTTTGTGCAGTAGCACTTTCTCGGATCCAGTCCCTGGTTGTCATCATCATCATCATCATCATCATCATCGTTGTGTTAAAAAGAGACCGCTTATCCGGGGCCGGGTCGCGGTGGCAGCAGGCTGAGCAAGGAACTCCAGACGTCCTTCTCACCAGCAACGCTTTCCAACTCCTCCTGGGGGACCCCGAGGCGTTCCCAGGCCAGATGAGATATATAATCTCTCCAGCGAGTTCTGGGTCTCCCCCGGGGTCTCTTACCAGTTGGACGTGCCCGGAACACCTCTAACGGGAGGCGTCCAGGAGGCATCCTGATCAGATGCCCGAACCATCTCAACTGGCTCCTTTCGACGCGAAGGAGCAGCGGCTCTACTCCGAGCTCCCTCCGGATGTCCGAGCTCCTCACCCTATCTCTAAGGCTGAGCCC
>OMKQ01043829.1:0-15817 GCA_900302335.1 Phycis phycis
TTTCAAGTTGTAGACTTCTAATAAACAGTTGGAAAAGACCAGTCATAGCCCACCAAATATAAAGATTTAAATGTTCTAAACCAGGGGTCAGCAACCTGCGGCTCTTCAGCCTCCTTGTAGCGGCTCCCTTTGGCAAAAAAATACCATGAAAATGGTAACATTTTATTTTTATTTATATATTATCATTTCCCTGTTTATTTTGTTGCAGTTATCTTGGGGTTTGAGGCGATACTTATTTTTTAACTCTTATTTTTAATATATATTTTGTCAACTAAAATATACGTCACGTCTATAGCCCAACGCCTTTACCTTCAGGCGGCTTCTGGAGTGTGCGACCCCTGCACTAACCATGAATAAGTCTCAGAAGTTAAAATAGAGTTTAATTCTGCGTAGACTGATTCATTTGCCTTCATCGCCAATGACGCTGGCTTACCTGTGTGCTTGATATGTGGCGAGAAATTATCGAACAACAAAAAATGTAACGTCGAAAGACATTTTCAAAACAAGCACTCAGCATTCGCTGAAAAATACCCAACTGAAGATGAGTGATATTCTGTGATTGTAACAGGTAAAATCTAAAAGATTAAAACTTTTAAAGGTTTATAAGGTGTGTTATGTTTTGCGCCTCCAGATATTTTTTCTTTGGCGGAAGAGGGGGCAAAATGGCTCTTTTGATAATAAAGGTTGCCGACCCCTGTCCTAAGACAACCACCACCTAACTAACACATTTCCTGTGGGAAACACTGATACTGAATATTGAGTAGCCTAATATTAGCTTATTACAGTATAGTAAATATTAGATTATGGTAGTGAATCTTATTTTTTATCAAACATGACAGAGAGCTAAGAGGTTAACTTGTAACTCAGGACCCTTCAGTAGGCAACTGTTAGCACAAAGGCATGTCTTGGCATGCAAACCAAGCCAACCACCAAAAACGAATCAAAGTTTTGTACAGGGCACTAGGAGAGTGCAAGGATGAACATTCTGTATGTGCAGTGTGAGTGTATGTGTGGTATACATGTTTGTTCTGTAATATTCCCATCAAAAACTTGGGAGTAACAAACTAAAGTGCCAAACCAAAGCCATAGCAAACATTGTAAATCAACCAATATTGGCCTACTTGGCCTAAGAAATTAATTAATATAATAACAAAGAATATAGCTTACTTCTACATGTTTTTTTTTTCAAATTGGACGGCGGGTTCTTGAAAGCCAAAAGTACATGGTTCTTGGGTTCACAAAGTTTGCAGCACATTCTCCACAAGTCATTTTTGAATTCTTTGAGGTATGGCCAGAGATGTGGAATGTTTTGCTGGTCGCCATCACCACCAATGTTCTCGCCTGTGGTTTCAGACCCTTCAGACATTTCGCCAGAGATGCCCTTGCCGAATCTCTTTCTGACACCGCATTGAATCGTTAGTTCACCTCTGTTGTATTGTTTCGCATCATGCACAAAGAAGATGGATAGCCCACACACCAATTATGCTCAAAATCACTAACCCTATCTGGATAGATTGATGTTGAACAAAAAAAAAACATAACTAGAGTAATGACCTTGTTTTTAAAATTTAAGGAGTAGAAAGTACAGATAATTGTGTTTAAATGTAATGAGTAGAAGTAAAACCTTCTATATAGATAAATAATCGAGGTAGGTAAAGATACCTAAAAACTCTACTTAAGTACAGTAACAAAGTATTTTTACTTCATTATTACACACCTCTGTATGATTAGCAAATCAATTAGCAGCAACATGTGAGCCAAAGATGCAGAGACGAGAATAGCGTGTGGGTTGATTAAGCTAGTTAGAATGGGTTATGTAGCATGCAATGCTGAGACTTAGGCTCCTCCATATTTGGTCACAGCATCATATTGTACATCGATTGGGACTACATCTTTAAGACGCCTAGGGAGTGTTAAGCCGGTGAGTCTGTTCACCACTATGTTGCCGATCTGAGGGGACTGGCCAGCCTCTGTAAATTTGGGGTGCTGGAGGAAGAACTGATACAGGATCAGCTAGTTGAGCACACTAATAACCGCAGTTCAGAGAGTACTTGCTAACGATGTCAGACGACCTGATTTTGGGAAAGGCTGTGGATATAGCTTCCCAGCCCGAATCAGCAGCAAGCTTAGCGTCACAATTAGCGTCCTCCAACCCTCCAGATCCATGCTAATGACGGTGGTCCCACTCACAGAGTATTCTACCCCCATTTTCCCGGAGGACAACCTCGATGTGAAATTTACTGCACGCTGGGGTGCAGCAGCATGCGGTGATTGTGGTTGCTTGTTGCACAACGACCGAGCCCCAAACTGCCCTTCCAGTTGTCAACGCTGTGGCAAACAGAATCACTTTTCTTGGGTCTGCCACTATGCTCCTACCACTGATGGCTCGCCGCCATGTGCGCCTGGCCGGCCTGCACCGACGACCATGCATTCAGTGGCTGCCAACTCCCGGTCATTTAAGTGGTGCACGTTGGAGCTGGATGGGGTGTGCCTCCCACTACTGCTGGATACGGGGGGCTCCAGGTCACTGCTAAATGTTTCCACGGTCCGGCAGCTCTTTCCGCTCCGGATGCTCGCTGCCAATGCTGAGGATCTGTATGGCTATTACTAAGGACACTCTAAGATCGGAGCGGCAGGCATGATCACCTTTGCCGTGCAACTACAGGACTAAGACTGCCCTCATTCACGTTCCTAATGGCTCACCGTGGGGCCAACCTTATGGGTTTTGATTTGTTTTTCTCCCTCATCGACAACACAGGGGCCACCATTTTGTCTGTTAGCTCGCCTTGGCACCGGCCCCTCGCTACACCCGCTTGCCTTCTGGCCTCAGCTCTGCCCCCGGATGTTTTCAGAAGATCATGGCCACCATCTTTGCCGGCATCCTGGGAGTGGTCGTCTTCCTGGATGACATAGTGATCCATGGTGTGACACCTCACTGCTGATGGCCTCAGTCCACTCCACTCCAAAGTGGAGACGGAGCTGCTCCTGCCGGAGCCGTCCTGCCCAGCCTAGTTGTCGTCATTTCTGGGGATGACGGCCTACTACCTGCGTTTTCTTCCCCAATACTCACTGCCCCACTGCGTGATCTTTAAACAGGGCACCGTCTGGATGTGGACCCCTGCCTGCTCTGCCGCCATTCGCCAGCTCAAGACACAACTCATCTCGTCACCGGTCCTCGCATACTTTGATCTGGCGAGTCCCACGATCGTCATCTGTGATGCATCCAATACGGCGATTGGGGCTGTGCTGTCTCAGGTCCAGGGTGGCACAGAGCGTTCACCTCTTGGTCTCTCACAGTGGCCGAGCAGAAGTACTCTACTCTGGCCTGCGCACGGGCGTGTGAACGGTGGCACATGTACATGTACCTGTACGGGTGGCATTTTAAATTGCGGATGGACCACCAGGCTTTCATGGCCGCTCAGGATCTACCGTTGGTTAGAGAGACTCCAGCCATATTACCCCTGGCAGGAACAACGTGGTGGCTGACCTGCTCTCCCATGCCATACCCGCCCTGACGCCAGACATGGGCCCGAATACGCTGGAGCTGGAGCTGGAGCTCATCCTTATGCTCCACAACCCCATCCATGCCACATTCTCCTTGAACAGTGAGGTGCCCACTGATTCAGCTTCATATTTCACTCTGTTAACAATACATTCACTACATTATCAAACACAACACTCTCGAGTTGACTTGTGGTCTCCCTGTCTGTCTGCATACTGGTCCAGAGCCAGTATGGAGCCAGATCCTTATTCTCTGTCCTGGGACAGTGGAATTGGGTTTGCTACAGTAATGGCGGGGGTGGTGAGTTGACATGCATACTTCTGTTTTTCATTCTTAGTACTGATGTGATGTATTTAAAAGACAATGTTGGTAGGGGTAATGTCATGTATGGTAATGTTAAAGCTATTCTTGTATGGATATTGTGATGTTGATTGTGCATTGTGGTATTGTTTTTACCTATCCTAGTGAGCTCTCCTAATTAGTCGCAGATTGATAGGCCTACTTAAGTGGAGAATGGGTAGAGTTTTTTTTAAACACATCCGTACGGCCTTCTATCACCCAGAGGTGAATGGAGGGGTGGAGAGGTTCAACCAGACACTAAAAAATGGTGTCGGAGCGCACCTGGCGGATGGTCTTCCTTCTGCTCTGCACTCTGCTGCACTACCGGGCAACACCACATTCGACTACCGGCAGCTCCCCAGCCCTCCTGATGAAAAGGCATGAGCTGCAGCTTCCCCTGGATCAGCTGCGGCCCCTAGTGCTCACCACACTAGTAGCAGCACCCTGCCAGAGCGCCAGGGTCACGGATGCTCAGCAACAGATGAAGCAGCGGTTTGACAGGAGACGGAGGGTGAGAGCGCCTTCCTTCGCATCAGGGGACTGGGTCCGGATTCGCCGCCAACTGAAACCGCAAGCTGCTCTCCTTTTGGTCTGCACTGCTGCTGGTCATCGCTCAGCTGGGGCCAGCCACCTTTCGCCTGGCCGATGGATCACGGTAGCATGCAAACCGTCTTCATAAGGTGGCACCGCCCCCCAGCAGTGACCCAGGGACTGGAGAAGACCTGGCATCATCTTTCTCTTTTTCTCAAGGCTGGATACAAAACAATATTTTACACTCTAAGATTGTTGATATTGATATTCTTTATATCAAGGACATTGTGTGGCACTATTATATATAATATATATTACTGGAACAGTTTCAGTTTACTTAACATTGCAGACAATACATGGTAAATGTTTCTGTTAATTGCATAGAAAAGGAATAGCCAGTTACAAGGAATATGCTAAGAGCCTGGTTATATCATGGAAATAACAACAACAAACAGACTGGAATCACGCTAAAGATAAATAAACAAGTTTTTTTTATCTGTAGGGATCCTTTGAATAATGTTATAATTTTATCTGAGCATATCAGTGGCCAAAACAATCACTTTTAGACATACATTGACAGGGCGCTATTGCTCCAAAGGGTTACATTGCAGCCCATTACAGCCCGGATTACAGCTGCAGATGCCTCTCTTTTGCATTAAAGTTTTCCTTTTATGCACCTCATTACGGCGTCCAGTTTCTATCACAGGAAACAAGAACCAATAATTTTGGGGGGTTTAAGAATTAATGTTCATATTATATATTCATGCTCATGTAGGCCTATAACATACAGGAAATATGCATTAATGTCAACGGCTCTAATACACATCTTGACATCCAGCCTGCCAGAACCTGGCCTTGTACCTCTGGATGACAATAGGCCTGCTCCAGTGTTTAGTACTTACTAAACACTGGAGCAATACAAGAGGGTGGCAAACAATGCACTGGTAGGGTAATGTGGAGTGTGTGTGGTTGATGGATGGTTTAGACTCACCTGGCCCGAGTCAGACTGATTAGACTCTGGGGCTAGGTGAGACTTCACGCCACAACAGGTTAAATCAGACATCACCACACACACTTGATCTTGGACATGGAAGCTTAGAACAACTGCTCTGTGAATTATTTTAAAACAAACTATACAACATACCTGTTATCATCACCCTGTGTCCTGGTTGCTGGAGGAGCACATTATCATGTAGCAGCAGACATTGGTACAGTAAGTAAACAGCATATTGCCACGGTGAGGGGTACTAGACTAGCATTTTTTGTAATTAAATTACATACAGCTTACTATAAGGTGAATGATTAGCATAGTTCCAATACACGCTACCTCAATATGTTTGGGATCTCAGGCCAAGCAGCTCAGTTCTATATTTCTACAATGGGTGTCACAATGAGAGACAACTAAATCAAGCCGTACCAGTAAATCATCTGGACATTCCAAATTTGAGTTTGTGAGGTAAAAAAAGTAATGCTGATAAAATGTAATACCATGTATCTTACCTTGAAAAGGGAGCTCTGAGCAAGGCAGTTCGTTAACACACAATATGTACAACATTTGAGACTGCCACTATAACATAAATAATGTGGTAATCAACCAATCAAGAAAGAACAGTACTGTAGAGGCAGTGACCAAGAGAGCCAAAGAGCAAGAGAAAGAGAGAGTGAGAGACAGAGACCAAGAGACATTTGTAGCTGTTTATTTTAGTACAAGTTTTTTTTTAATCACTTCACAGTTTCTCCTTGAGGCCTCTGATGTAACAAAGACAGCAATAGATCTCCAGTCGTATGGTGTGGAGTAATCACTGTAATGTGCAAAATAACATTTTGAATATTATCATACAAAAACCTAAACATTTAAATTAAAACAATAATTAAAAGTGAAATGACACTAAATCACATTATAGATCATAAGATCACAATATAACCAAATAATGTGACTTTGTATAATGGAGTTAAGGACAAGCATATAAATCTTGTATGTGAAAGTCATTGCAGCAGGATGCAAAACACCATGCTTAAGTACTGGTAAAACTAATCTGATACAACCGCACCCGAAACCACTTTACGGCAATGTGACATTATGCTCTCGTCAGTTGGGCAGCTAGGCGGAGCATGTAACAAGCGAATGTTGGTGATTGCCCCATTTTCATAAACAATCCAGACACACAGTAAAATCAGTACAACCATTTATTCTATATACACAGCAAACAATACAAAAATTACCATGGAACGGTTACTCATTATTTGTTGTCCAAATAATGAGTAACAACCATAGGTTATATAGCTTGTAGTTACCACAGCTACTGATTCCTGGTAGAGGACCCGGGAAAAGTGTAGGTGTTCTTTTCTATGCATGTGTATATCGATACGTGAAGAGTGTATCACAGGCAAAACTATTACATTGCCTTATATGTTGGATTCATTATCGGTGTTGGGTGTGTATTATCCATAGTCTATATCCATTATAGCTCCTTTCCTTATTGTAAGTGTGTTGGTCTGACTCATTCGAATAAACTAATCCCAGTCATTCATTCTCCTTTGTTTAAGTGATGATTCACTCATCCCACGTCCCTTTACAGTCTTGTACGTCTGAACGCATTGACGTGGTCAGATAACCGCGAGGCTCCACTAAACTCTGTAGTGCTTCTGTGTTTACATGCCTTCGGCTCAACAAAATAACAATAACTTGCATATAACGCAGTGCTTATATGCTTATAACTATAATTGTCACACAATGCTAATCATAAGAAAGGTCACATTAATGTCAGGAACAAACAACCCAGGTCAGCAACAGCATCATGTATGTTTAATTTGTAAGTCAGAAACATCTGATGAAAATAAAACATGTTTCCAAATTCATTGTAAGAAATGTAACAATTATTAAGTACTTTATTGCTACTCGGCATTAGCAAGTTAGCAAATATAAGTACTTGTACTTGAAATTGGTCTGAAAAGAATTGGTATTGTTGCATCCTATTTAGCTGGCCAGAATTCACTCGGTATACCTGCCTATTTAACTCTCCACAGCCTCTTGTAGTAATGGTACCTGTGTGTGTGTGTGAGACAGACAGACAGACAGAGAGAGAGCGAGAGAGAGAATGAGTCTGCATGTGTGCAGCTTTGACTACTGTGTGTATTTTAATACACTAACCAAACAGAACATACAAGTCCAATGTGTTTTCATAAGGCATTATATGGCAAAAAAAGGCCAGCTCCAACTAAGAAACATTATCGGTTTTCGCTGAAGGCTAAGACAATGCAACTTGGTGAGGTTATTAACCGGCTGAAAACATAACGCTTTACCTTATTTAAAGGACCCAAGTAAGTACAGTAAAAGTAGTGTCGGAAAGGAGACCACACCATGGGGAGGTGAGCTATATATGTTCAGAATCGGTTATGAATCAAACGTTTTTGATGTAAAAAAATAATGGGAGTTGATGGAAATTAATTCATCAATAAAAAAACAAACAAACAAAGCTTGTGCTTTGAAGTCCTACTACACAACACGTGGGGACATGGTGTGTGTGTACCTTTACTTTAGGGACATCACAATGTTATGGGGACAGACTCGTCATCAAGTCACATTTGACACATTAACTCCACACAATGTCTCAGACAAGCACATAAAAGAAAATACATGCATATCTACCATAAAAAAAGAAAAATAAACAACCAAACAAACGAAATTCATTGGTAGAGAAGATAACTTTTTAAATCTCAGTGGACAAAACAAACTGCGACATCCCATAGGCTGTCAGGGGCAACTGACAGCCTATGGGATGGAAGGAATGATAGATAGATAGATAGATGGATACTTTATTCATCCCGAGGGACATTTTTGAAAAGAAAGCATTAAAATATCTACACTTTTAAATTCCCTTTTCTAAAGCCCTTCCGTATTTTCCATGTGCAATAGCCTACAAGTACCATGCATTGGACCTAACTGGAGAGGTACAACTGCTGGGTGTGGGTGTATTATCATTATTGTTATTATTATATTTACCATTGTTTGTTTATTGTGGGGTTCTTTTTTTCTATCATTGCGAGCAAGGGAATGGTGTCTTAACTGTGGTGAAGATGCACCACAATTCCCTGAGTCCTCCCCCCATGCAAATATGTTCCTCCATAGCATTGGAGCCCCTACGCTGAGGGACCCCCAAACTGGGCAGAGACAACAGTCACTTTTCACACATCCGATGCAACAACGCAAAAGCAAACCAGATTAAAACCACAGTGGATGTACACAAATAGTGCAGCATTACACAATCATTCAGGTAATTTATGTGTCTTTTCTCTATTTCAGGATGTCTTCTAGAGCAACTGTTTGGCTCAAAAGGTGGAATACAATTGTGCCAGTGGTAAAAAAATAAAGAAAAAGCAACAAAACATGAAACATTAGACAAAGAGAAGATCTTGGACATACAATGACATAACATGGTGCCATTTACCAGCCCTGGACCAGCAAAACAATGGATTCATGCAAACAGCATTTATAACTGAATCTTTAATTTTTTTTAAGCCGTTTCGGAAGGGATAATTCATGGAAAATGAACCACGAGAAAAAAGAATCATGTTTCAAGACACTTGCTAAAATGTTTTCCAAGCAAGTGATACATAGGTTGGCATGGCATAGCAGGTGCTGCACCTCTGTATGCAAAATACACATAGAAAGATGTGGTGTTTCAAAATACATATGGTTTACAGTGCATGGCTAAGTTAACATATGTACATCTTCTTAATGTTTTTTATGTGTCTTGTGTGACCAGTGGTGAATACATTATTTCTTTGATTCATTCTTTGTTTTTGTTCGTTGTACTTTTCCATCCAATTAATATATTGGCTTAAAGCAAGCGAGACAGCTACTATGGACATTGAGTTTGCATTAAGAATCTACCGTTTTCCCTTTTCTTTAACATGGCGTGACTGCAAACACACATCCTTCACAGTTTGCCTTCAGTGTAAGCCACCCTTCCTCTCCTTTGACTCCATAAATATACATACATTTCCTTATATTCATACATATCATGATTTAAAAAAATAAGTTATTGCGCATCAAGAAAAGTGCAATGTTACATTTGAAAAATATCTCTTTCGCACCTGCCCCTGAAGCCTCCCTTTCAGGGATGGGGACTGGGGGTGGTTTTGGGGAAGGTGTGTGTGAGAGAGGAGGAAGTTTGGTGGTGGAGGGGGGTGTCCCCCACTACGCGATCACCATCGGAACGTCATCAGAGAAGCCACTGATCATGGGGGCGTCTTCGTCGTCGTCACCTTCATCAGGAAAGCAAATGGCAATCAACAGAATGCCATTTAGAGGCCACATAATAGAAATGAAGTCATTGGTTCATTTCAACATGTTAAATAGAACATGTGAAAAAAGAAAATGAAGACAGGAAAAAGAGTCAATACTATTGCATAAAATTGCCCCATTTCACTAAACATAGCTCCAACACCACAATAAAGTTTGCAGACAACAGTCGTGGTGGGCCGGATCTCAAATGATGAACGCTGGCAAAACAAAGGAGCTGATTGTGGACTGTGCCAGGAAGCATCAGAGGTCTTACACCACAATGGAAATCAGCTGGGCTACAGTGGAGAGGGTTAGCAGCTCGGTGTGTATATCACAGAGGACTTAAAATGGAATGCACACGTTGACAATGTGACAGAAAAGGCAAGACAGTGTCTGTATCATCTCAGACAGCTATGGAAATTCAAAAAAGTCTCACCACCTGCTACGGGAACAGCTCCTCTTAGGAAATGATGGCAAGCGTTATAATGAGCGATGTTGTACATGAAATGTGCAACACACTGTGGTGTTGTATTAAAAGTGTGTGAAAAGCTTAAGCCTCACTCAGACATGGACATCAAAAATGCACTGATCAGCTGGAGCATCCACACACACCATACACTGTAAAACCTATCAGTACACCTTAATAAAAATCAAGTAAAAAACTTAAAGGAGCATTAAGTATTAGTGATATAATACAGTTAATAATACAGTTTGTTTGGTTGACTCATTTTCTTTGAGTTGACTTTATATCATTACAAAAATGTAAGCACTGCTGACCATAATGCTGCTGAGCATAATGGGTTAGGGTTTTTCAATTTTTGTTTCTATTTCATTTTATAAATGTTATTGTAAACCAAAGAATGTATCCAAATAATTATTGTGCAGAGGAACTATGCACAATCTAGATATAGCTTTTCATCATATTATTCTTCTTCACACCAAATTTCTGCAATTAATCAAACTGTATTACAAAGGACAGCTTCCGAATACCTGTGCTATGTATTTTTCATTTTTGTCAACTTTATACTAAGTACTACTTTATAAACAACACAAGCCTTTTGATTCCTTGCGTGGAATTACATTTTCTAGTTATTTATCATCTCCTGAAGTGTAAAGATTTGATGTTAGTCAAATAAAAAGACAAGTACAATTAATTGAATCAACAAAAAAATTTATCAGCCACTATTTTGATAATTGATTCATTGTGTAAGTACACTTTCAAGTAAAAATTTGAGCCTCTCAAATGTGAGCATTTTTTGCTTTTCCTTTCGTTTAATAAGTAAATATATGAAGCGAATATTTTAGACTGTTGGTAGAATAAACATGATATCTGATGACAGCACCAAACAATGAATACAAAAAAAAGAAATTGGCAGGTTTATGGAAAATATTCATTAGTTACCCACGTGAACTATATTCACTCTTAGATTGTATTTGGGCTCCTACTTTGTAGCATTCTGCCCAAAATGTGAACAGTAAAGCTGCCGATTCACCTCGTCGTCACAGAAAGAGATGGAGGACCGTGACCACGCACACCTAACTGCACTCAGTAGAGGAAGAAAGCACAGGAGGCGTTGTCACTGAAATCATTCATTTGCCAGGACACAGATACGGGGGTTGTCTTCCACGTGAGGTAACTTTGCCTGTTATTTTATTACTGCGTTGCATGAGTTACTGTCAGGTTGTTTGAATTGTACAAGCACATTGTGTGAACGCTGAAATGTGCTAACTTTAGCTTACTAAGTTGTGCAGACATTAGTGTAAGCTTGCAAGCAGACCAATTCCCGTGTTGATGCTAGTTGTTCAGGAAAAAAAAGTTTCATAACGTTACTTGATTATACTCGTGTAAAGTCTGTAAGTTTTGTTAAAAATGTAAAGTTAACTCGCTAGCAAAGTCACCCAGCCATTCAAACCACCTGTGCTTTTTTCATTCAGTTAGCTAGCGTTAAGGATAGTTCAATTATGTTAAAATCATTTTAAAGCATACAACGAGGGAACGACCCGAATAAACACAATTTAAAGTGAGAATGCCCATGAAAATGTTAGCTTCTAGACATTACATTAAACTTTCAGATAATGTTAGTTAGTTAAGCTGGACGTGGCCCTTGCAGTCACGTTCTCCACACTGGGATTATTAAGGAAAACCTCAATTCATTTGGTTGGAGGGAAAGGTGATGATAAATTGAAGATAAAAAACATGTTTACTGCCTAGACTTCCACTAACTTTCATTGATTTGTTGTTTTTAACCAAATCATGTGGAAATGTAAATTGTGAGTTTTTCTAGTGTAGAATAAAGAGTATATTAATAGACCCCAGTAGAATTCTGGAATGTTGCTGCAGTTCACTGAGAGCTCTCACTTAAATGAGCATTTTCCTCCTCAATCCAAACAATCCTCAACTGCTCTATCTCAAAAACAAAGACATTTAAATTACAACAAACATTATGTTTGTACATTCTCAGTTGTTGTCTGTTTGTTTGTTTGTCCATTGTTGTTTGTCCATTCCTGTTTGTTTGTCCATTCCTGTCTCTTGTATACGTTTCCCATGTTAGATAGGCTTCTTCTATTCTGTAGTGTTGTACTTCAAGGCTGTTGCGACACAAAAATTTCCCCGCTGTGGGATAAATAAAGTACATCTGAATCTGAATCTGAATTCAAATATTAAGTCCGTTTCTGAGAGGCTTCATAGCATTCTGGACTATTACACATTGGCAACAAGCAAAGATCTGCTTCTTTGGGAAAACAATCTTATTAGGCATATATTAGCTTTAGTTCAGTTAATGGATTCTCTGCTACTACTGTAAATAACCTGCACACTGTGTCTGTGTTTGGTCATGTTTGAATTGCTGTTATGTTGTATGTAAGTTTAAAAAAGTCTGTTTTTAAATTGTTGCCTTAATTGTTGAATTCTTCTTAACTGCCCCCTATTCAGGCTCAAACAGATGGTGACCAGTCCCCACACTCCATAATCCCAGCAGTAAAAGGTATTTTTACCTAACATTGAACAATTAATTTCTCAGCATTTGTATTTATTTTATGAGCTGGAGTAAAAGCTATATGCTTACATCCCCACAATTGGATTTCGATTGGATCCTGCTTAAGGCTCCCAGATTTCAGACAAATAGCAAAGATTGTTGTGATCAATACAGACATAATATTTGTCTGCAGACTTATGACCTCATGGTATGATACACATCTTAGAGCATATGAGCTCTGTAGCAGCCATTTGTCACCACCCAGTTGTCTGAACTCAATGTTTTCCTCTTGTCACTTTACAGAGTTACAGGCAGCTTGTTACATTTAAACGGTACATATTATGCTGACTGATGTAAACAATGAAATGTTGGAATCTCACACAAATGTCTCCCATTTTATCTGGTTGAGTTATCAAAATGGACCAAAGGTTATTGCTGTGAGTTGTCATCAATGAAGATGATGTCAGGAAGTTAAATGAGACCTGATTCCATTGAATAATTAAAAGTGCAACTGAAGGATAAACTGTTGCTGCAGTATGACTTTAAACTGCAGTGTGAAGATCAACGCCCTCTGCAATTTCACGGAAGTAACAGATTTGTCTGAAAGAGTTACACTGAAAATCATCCCTCTCGTGACTCCCAATCTAACAAACCTGTCATCCACCCACGGCAACATCAGACACTGAGTGCAGCACAGCAGACAGTGAGACCTTGTCAACTGCTGGATCACCGTTGCTAAGAAGACAACAATGGTCGGAGTTCTTTGACATACCCAATTTCTCAGTTGATATTCAGTACAGACCTAGACATGGAGATCTTGTCTTTTTGAAAGATGGAACACGTATGAATCCATCATATCACGACATATGAAGCATGACATACTGGAAAAGCTTGCTGAGGCAACGTACAGTTTCAAGGCTTATCCTGAAGATGATGACGTCAGTGGTGTTGCAAAAGCCCTGATTAGCAAGCATCCCAGCCTTACTGAGCCTGGTCCTCAGCCGGGATGGTATGGCTGGAGGAACAGCCTTAAATTTAAGATGGCCAACTTTCGGACAAAGCTTCTAAAAGCCGGATGTGAGGATGTAGCAGTCAATGGGGGTCAAAGAAGTAAATGCAACCCAGAAGGAGAATCATCAAGTAAGAATCTCAAATGGCCAAAAAGAGGTGAAGTAAACCAGAAAATGTAATTCCACGCGAGGAATTCCCATAATCATTGAGATCAATTTAGTTGAGGTGAGTGGTGGATTGAACCGCCAACCCTCCGGTTGTGGAACACATGCTCTACCCACTGAACTATGCCTCCCAGTCGACAGACGGAAAGCATTAGCGGAGTCATTGAGCTAGGCTCAATGTTATCTCTGTGAGAGTTGCTTTTTTTATTTTAGCATTTTTAATCGCAAATATCTCAAAAAGTATAAAGTTTACAAAAATTTTAAATACAGAGCACAGCTATGCGGAAGTAGACCTTAGTAATACAGTTTGAATGAAATCTCGAGGATCAGTCATTTAGCATCCATAAATTGCACACATTTGGTGTGAAGAAGAATAACATGACGAAAAGCAATATCTAGATTGTGCATTCCTAAGCACAATAATTATCTGCCTAATTTACCTGAAGGACATGATGAAACAAACTTCGAAAATGCCAGAAAGGTTCTCACGGAAGAGATGAAGGAAAATTGACCAAATGGCACTCTCATCTCACAAATGATGGACCAGACATTCCCGCTACACATGTACCTTGTACCTTGTCTTTCTATCTTGTAAGCAATAATGGTTGCTAGTTTGCACAACTGTTATGAATCAAATCAATGTCAACTTAACGTGGTGGTTGTCCTCCTCTGTACTTTGCCAATGTATAAATGTGGCTTTTCCCTGCAGAGAAGATGGTTGGCCTAATTCATGAGTAAAATCTATCTGGAATTCACAGATAATTATGAGGGATGCCAGACAAAACTAAAAACTCTAATCAAATACACAGTCAAAATTGAGCACTCGTGTATTTGTTTTGTAGGCTCTACTTTTCTTATATATATTCTATATTATATATATTCATATGGAAAGTTTGTTTAATATGTATTATACACATGATATGTTAAATCAGTTTAACCTTTATTATACAGTCTATATCTGTTACATCCACACTAGAGCTCCATTGGCCATACAGTTATTTATCTGCCATTTACTGTTGTAGAGCTAGTGGGCTACACTACGCTGTACTAAAAAGCGATTTTCATTTATTGGGAATATTTTGAAACATGAGATGTCTCTTAATTGATTGATTGATTGATTGAATTGATTGGCTTTGTATTCACCCTTCTTGGAATTGGGGAACACGGCCTAGAAGACAGCTTGACCCCACACACACACACACACACACACACACACACACACACACACACACACACACACACACACACACACACACACAATATCTTTGTATTACATAGAGTCCCAGCTGTGGACCTTGGGAACAACTACATTGTTGCGTAGACAGAGAACGGCCTCCACATAGGCATGAAATGAACAAAAATAACAACAAAAAAAACCCTCCCCTCATGCACTTGTATGTTGTACGTCATAGCATCACAGGCCAGAGATGTTGTATACTATCAATGGTTGACCTAGCAATTGGAATGCTTGAAACTTGTTCTGGTGAATTGCTTTCTGTATTAAAAGCAAAGGGCAGTGTTTCACCTTCTACAGACAAATGTACTTATTGTAAGTCGCTTTGGACAAAATGCCCTAAATGTAAATGTAAATGATGTCACCAATTACATTGTATAACCACGTAAGTAAAAACCGACTGCAAACAAGCTTCCACAAAAACACATACTCAGACACAGACACACACATATCCATACAAAGACACACACGCATGCACACACACACAAACAAACACACATGGAAATAGAGACACACACACACACACACACATATCTATGCATAGACAAAGACTAAGCCACACACGCGAACACACACACACAGACACACACACACGTACACACACACAACCATGCATGCACTCACACATTGAAATACACGAACACACACACAGAAATTCAGAGACAGGCACACACACATGCACACACATACACGCAGAAATGAACACACACACATATCCATGCACAGACAAAGACAGCCACACACATACATCCACACAGTTTAATATCTGCTGCT
>OMKQ01043830.1:0-18277 GCA_900302335.1 Phycis phycis
AATATATATGATTATATTCAAGTCCAGCCCACGGTCATTTGCTGCATGTCTTCCCCTCTCTATCTAACAAAGCATGAAACATGCCTCAAAAATAAATCTTAACAAAAAGATATATATATATATTGCTTTATGAATAAGGCACTTTATGAATACAGGACTTTATGAAGATAGAAACGTATGAATATAGGCCTTTATGAATGTACGATTAAGGTCTAGCTGTCAACATGTCCTGTGCAGTTCGTACCAGCAGCGTGAAGTCGCTGACATCGTAGGAGCAGAGGCGGAGGGCCGGGTTGTTGGAGTACGACTCTGAAACACTCCTGATCGGTGTAACCGCCGGCGCCACGAACACAGAGTTCAATGGTTTCCCTGCAAAACACATGAAAGCATCAGCACATTGTGGTGTATAGAGAATAGACATTTTAAATACTTGCGTTCTCTCACTACCTACAGTATACCTATGAACGCTAAAGAATATAAAATCTGTGATAAATACTGTAATTTACATTTACATTTACATTTAGGGCATTTAGCAGACGCTTTTATCCAAAGCGACTTACAAAGAGTACATTTGTCATCAGAAGGTGAAACATTTCATTGCTGAAATGAAATGGTAATATACCACGGGTAGTGCCTGCTTGGTGCCTACCAACCGACATTTTGAATATGATAAAATGTGCACGCCCACCTTGCCTTGCTCACATTAAAAATGATAATGAATAATTCAAAAGGCCTCATCACAATGAACCAGAGGTCCTAGGGACAGTCCCTGTTTCAGGTGGCCTGGCCCTTTAAGAAAACGGGATTGGATAAATTGGTTATTAGTCTGGTGTCTCTCTGATAGGCTGTGGCACGACCTCGCTATCCGGGGTTCTATCTGTCGACTTTCTACAAAACATTGGCACGACCGATCATAAACTATGGGCTAGCAGTACAACATAGAACAAATCCCAATTTGAGTAGCTACTTTGGCTCGTTTTTGGCTGGTATTCCAAAGCTTTAAACGCATCAGAGTAAATCATTGGGAATGTACTGCCAAATCTTTTATTACAGTACTACATTTACCATGATGAATAGGCAAAATGTGATATGTCCCCTTTTATTATATCAGAAATAATAACATCAGATATTTTGTTGATATTTGGACAGCCACAAATCAAATGTCCCCATTTTTAATTTAAGAAATCTGGTCCCTTTAATAATAGTCCACCATTGATAAGATCCATTTTAAGCTGCTAGTTTTAAACTGCATAAGGAATTTACATAAGAACCAGATGGTTTCACTGAAAAAGTATTTTTTTCAACAAATATCTTAGACACAAGATCGAGCTATAAATGTGTTTTTGCGTGGTGAGTTAGCATATAATCACAACGTCTAGTAGAAAGCATTAGCTCAAGTTGGGCTGCTAACTACCGTTTGTGTTGCAAAGGATTCTATGGAGGTGAATGATTGTTTTCTGCGTATTAGTCAGATGTTCAATGTATTCGCAGGGAAATGGAAATACAACTAACATCAGCTATTTAGTCTGAGAGCGAATTGCCCCACAATATGACTCCATTTTGAATATCTATTTATTCATGTTGTTGGCACTTCAGTGCTCGCTCCTAAGCCCATTACTGCAGCCAATATCGAGGCTGAAGCCCGCCCTCTGTGATGTGGCTTCATGGACCCACCTTCCTCATCCAGCAGCACCATGATGCTGTCCCGGTGGGTGTGGCCGTAGAAGTGCCCTTGGATGACGTGGCTGTACTTTCGGAAGATGGCCACCAGCTTCTTGTTATGGTGATTTCGAACAGCGGTGATGTTTCTAGTAAACGGCAGGTATCCAACCGGCACATGTGCTATGATGAAAACCTAAAGAGAAGAGAAGAGTTGGAGGATTGGTCTGGTCTGGTTGAGCTTCAGACGAGATAGAATCTCCATTCTGGATGATGAATACTGATGGCATTCATCATCCAGAATGGAGATGAATACCGTGAATACCTCTCTACTGATGGTAGAGAGGGTGGACAGAGCAGGTCGTCCGCTAACCATAGGGTCGGCGGTTCGATCCACTTGATCCCCCTCCTCCAACTGTCCGCATATCGAACCCCACAAATGTAGTGATTGTAAGTCGCTTTGGACAAAAGCGTCTGCTAAATGCCCCCTTTACCCTTTTACCCTTTTGAATAATAATAATGAGTACAACTGGTATTGTAAATGACCAAAACTAGGGACAAAAATACAGTATGTATATATATATATATATATACAGTACATATATATTCGCAATGTAATCCCAATTCACAAAAGATGCTACATACTGTAAAGTCTAATAAAGCATTATAAATAAATGATTTGAAGTGATGAAGTGGTATAAATGTATCCCCATTGATTCAGTGCTGTGAAAACTCTCTCTCTCAACTCCCCTCTCGGTTCCCATCTCATTGAGCATGTTCCTAATAACATGAAGGCCACTACCTTCTCCTGGTTTCGTGCAGCTTTCTTCAGAGTGCCGTGCAGCCACCGGTACTGGCCTGCAGGATCAGTTTCGTTGGTCGTGGATTTATCTGGGCCGTAGTACAGGACGGTGTTGAGACTGACCACGCGCAAGCCAGGCCGGGCGAGCTGGGAGTAGAAACCTCCTGTGAGAGAACCACATGCAACACATCAGGTAGAAAATCCTTCGGAGGGGACACGTCGATGTGTACATATTGTGTTGATTGTATGAGTTCATATTTTCATGTTAAATCAGGTTAAAAGTTCTTTATTGTCCTTAAAAGGGAAACCATTTTGCGGCCAGGGTAAGAATATGAACACAGACAGATGGCACAAAACCAATTATGAAACAACAACAACAACAGTAAACACAGGAGAAGTTCAGATGAGTTCAGGCACAATGCAATGATTAGTTCTATTGCAGTAGGATCAAAGGAGACTGTAATGCAAGGTCCTTCTATAAGACGTCAATCTGTCTTGAATTTTCAAATTATATCTTCATTAATAGAAGAAGAAAGGAGGTGAATCTGAACAGCAGTAAATACAGGTCATCTATCTTTTTCCAGATTAGAGTGGAGGGAAACGATTGAACTGAAAGATCTTTCCTGTACAGTCACACAATCTGTGAAGTTACATGCAAGAAATTGTTCAAACACTATCTGAAATCCTACTTTACAGGAAATAAGTAATTATCAATTATCAATCAATTATCAATGTTTGTCATATGTCACATTATTGCTAACAAATGTTAATTTATTCTTATTTTATAGATGATATCTGAATGTATTTACAACAGTTTGTCTTAATGATATCTCAGTTTCATTGGCGATGTTATCAATTACGTTTTTACGAACCTGTTATGTTTATAGCATGCAAAGCTAGCAAAGCAGTTGTAAGACCCTGCGTCTTCCCCTGGGGGGTCCCTTTCTAAACACTACCTTCTCTGAGGGTGTGGAGGGCTTCATCTTGGAGCCAGGGGGCCCACAGCTTGGCAACAGCCTGGTAGATGGCGTTAGTGCAGTTGGGCATCTGGTCCTTAGAACACAAAGGGAAACACTTGTGAATGGGTCGAGAAACCTTGAAGACATACAAGACAGAAGACGACCGCTGCAGGCCAGTCCTCTGCCAACATGTGCACAAACATGCCTGATGGCAAATATTAACAACCAGGGATGCATGATATTAATCTTTTTGGACAATATCAATATATATCAATATCAATATCAATATCAACCAATATTACCTGCTTCTCATGACCGATACCGATCAGATAACCGATGACTTAATAACCTGTCGTTTGTGACCCACCTACTGACATCACTAACTATAAACACAAGTTGCAGTTAACAATGCAGATGACACATTTCGATATAAGATTTGTCTTGTTAAAACTGGGTGTGCGAAAGTATACTCGAGTAAATCAGCAAGCCCTACTTGTCAAGCAAAACAAATCTATTTTTTGACAAATCATCATCAAAAAATAATGGTTTTGTGGTCATTTTTCAGACACGTTAAATGAATGTCATATTATGTTGATGTGTATAATAGTAAAGTTTCGAAGCAGGATATATAATTAAATAGTCCAAAATAAAGCCTTGCAGTTGTATATGTGAATTTCCCTTCTATACGTTGTTAATTAAAATAGGTTTGTTTAGGTGGAGTCCCCCTGTGTTTGACAAGCTTCACAATAATGACTGCCAGGAATGTCCTGACATCAAATATGAAGAGGAAATGGACAGAAGCATAGTGCTGCTGTGGTGGTTGATTAAAATAATCACACATCTCAATAGCAGTTTATGTAGTTTTAAAGTGGCTAAGTTTTAAAGTGAGTTCATCAACTGATATTCATGCATTGAATTACAGTGATCTGACATGTGGAACTAAACACCGGCAGGGATCATGTCTGTCTAGAAGTGTATACCTTAGTGATGGCTGGATAACTCTTTTGACAGAGTTGATATATGTTAATCTATCAAACCTTTCCACTTTGATACTTTTTGCAAAATGGCGTACGTTTCTCTGTCATTTTCTGTCAGTTTCTCTCATCCACTCAGTCCAGTTGGTCCCAGTTTGAGACAATGCTTTATTTGATCTTGTGCAGTGAGTGACTGTCAGGCTGTCCCGACTCGTGTCGACTCGTCCCGTTGAGGCGCTCGAGACCACCATTCCGTCATTCAGTGGTCGTCCTGCTTATGTTGTGATTGACAGGACCATCGCAGCAGACACAGTGAGCAGTGCAGTATGATGACAGTGAATGGGCATGGGCAGTATTGATGAGGAAAAGTCGAGGATTCATAAGCACTCGAACGTTCGGCGAGCTGACCCGGTACATTTCGGACATTAAAAACAGTCGTTCAAAAAGATGTGCTCGCCCATCACTGGTATATCTGCCCAGGGGATGGTCAGGCACCAGCATTCCTCTCTACAGAGCCATTGTTTATTCAATACTTCGACACAATAGGCAAATTACAAAGTGCCCTGCCCTAGACAATAGCTTTACTGAAGTGTAAATTAATGTTCCAAATGGATATAACAATAACTTGAAAAACGCACGGCCAGTGGAGCTGTGGTTTGGCGCACATAGTTGAACCTGTAAAAAAAACCAGGCTAAGCTGACTGGCTGCTGGTGGTGTAGCACTGGTGTAGACTGGCAGCTCATTAGAGGAGGGCCTCCCCCTGTGACAGAACCCTGACGTCATCCCTTTTGTCCGAAACCTCTCCTGAGCCAACCGCTCAGAGGGCAGCCGTAGTGTACGACATTCACATTTACATTGAGGGGATTTAGCAGACGCTTTTATCCAAAGCAACTTACGAAAAGTACATCTGTCAGAAGAAGGTGAAACATTTTATTGCTGCTAATACAGTAAGAAAGTCACCAGAACAAGTTTCAAGCATTACGATTGCTAGGTTAACCATTGCTAGTATACACCATCTCTGGCTAAGTGCCAAGTTACAAAGAGCAATGATAACCCGGAAGACTAGCTTTACTGTTCACAGAATGAGCCAATAACTCGAGGTTACGAGAGAAAAGGTTTTGCCAAAATCTAATCCTGCGTTTGGGCCCAAGGTTTTTAACTCGGCATTAGCCATTATCATACCAGCCTACTGCGCTCTGCCCAGTGTGGGCACTGGGCCTATATGTCGATAGGACAGCTGGATTCAGGCAATCAGAGGCGCTGTTTGTGTCATAGGCTACACCACATTTGGTAAAAACCCCTCACAAAACAGCATTGGGGGATGGATGGTGGGGGCCATTGTCTTGGCCCATGAAAGCGAGTGGTTGTGACCCCCTGGAGGTCTGCGTGCGCATTCCGCTCACGGTACGGCGACATCGTGGGAACGGTTTCAGGGTGGAAGGGGTTGGTGGGCTGTCTGCAGACGTCACTGCGCCCGTACTGTCTCACCGTTTGGAGCGTGGATTCGGTCGCAAATATTTCACATTTACATTTACATTTAGGGCATTTCGCAGACACTTTTATCCAAAGCGACATTTGTCAGAAGAAGGTGAAACATTTCATTGCTGTTAATATAGTAAGCAAGTCACCAGAACAAGTTTCAAGCATTCCAATTGCTAGGTTAACCATTGCTAGTATACAACATCTCTGAGCAATTAAAGTGCCGAGACGTACAACATACATGTTTCATTTTATTTTTTAAATATGCCTGTCAAATGACTCTCTTCGAGGTAAGCTTGTCTGACAATAAGTGAGTCTCTATAGCCCACAGTGAGCGGGTGACCGAAACAAATGTTGAAAGAGAACTTTAGGTTTAGAAATTAACCCTGGTTCTCAGAAACATGACTGAGGTGCAGATCGCCCTCCTTGCCTGGAAGAGGAAGGAGGAAGGAAGAGGTGTGCTTATTTAAGACATTACGTGAGAGTTTTTATAGCAGGGGGAGGTCCCTCCTCTAAAGAGCAGATGTCACGTCTGTCTGCCACAGTGAGAAACCCACCATGCTCACGTTTCAGAGAACCGAGGGTAATTTCTTCACTTCAAGTTTGTTTGATGCTGTGCTCCCTGGTCCACTGAGCTCCCATCATGTGGCTCTCCTCCGGTTGACATCATGAGTGTGACCACCGCGTGCAGCAGTGCTGGTTAAGCCCTCGGGTTAAGTCAAAATAACTAATGTTGGTACTGAATTATTGGCTCTAGTTATTGGCTGTCATTTAATTATTGGACTGGCACATAATAATACAAATGTCCCATTATCGGCTGAAAATGTATAGGACAGATATGTATCCTGCATCCCTATTAGCATTAACGTATGAAAGTATGAGGAAGAATTTGTCCGCCCAAACACAGAGAAAGGCATTGTTCATTCTGCGAGTGAATGTGGCCCAAATGTTCATACATGACTCAGAACAGATTTTTTCATAACAGTGTGAACATAACAAATCACATGGAATTTGATCTTTTCAAGTCTGATTTGGGGCACCTTCATATGTGGTCCTAAATCAGATCAGATTTTTTGCAATGCGACCTCAGTATGAATAGTCAGTTCATTCATTCATCACTGGTCTGTGCTGGTCACTCTGAATAAAAACATGGAAAACACGGCTGATGGAGGTAGTCAGAGGAACAGTGAAATTAGTAGTTAATAGGAATGTAGTCAAAAGTAGCCCTTGGCTTCCTGGCATTTCTTCGGTTTCAGTCAAGCCATTCAGGATAAGATCTCATCACGCCTGGCTCCAAATCCCATCAATACACACTTCCATACAGAAGTGGCAGCCGTTGCTCCACAAAAAGCTACCGTTATCATCTGGTCAGGAGTTCACTGGCTTCCACTGTACACCAACTTAAATACATAAATTAAACTGTAAACACTGACTTCAGTGGCCTCCATGTCCACTTCCATATGACAGCACGCTGCATGTGACATCTTTGTAGAGTCTGAATTCAGCACTTAGGCTTGCAGTGTGAATGGAAGCCCATGTTGCACAGGCACATTCACACGTTTCTGCGAGCCCAGGGTAGTTGGTCCACAAAAGTCAATGCTAGCCTAAACACTTCATCTGCACTTCATCTGCACATCTGCACCCCTCGTAGCCCAGGCTAGCCTTGAGGAGGTTGCCCAGGGCTAACCATAGTGTGAAAGGGACATACCTGAGGCCAGTAGTCATGGTTACCCAAGGCAGGGAAGACGGGCAGTCTGGGGAAGTGGTGTCTAATAGTCTCAGACATGTTACTGAGCAATTGGATCACCATGTCAGTCGACAGCTCCCCAGGAGGGACATGGGGTGGACTGTCCCTGGAGGAATTAAACAAACGTTTTCCACAATAAGGCTTCCTGTGAGGCCCCAGAGGAACAGCTGGAAAGAGGGAGCGGTGTATGTGCCATTAGGGTCAGGGTTCATTCCTGGGATCAATGATGTGTTTATTAGCAGCATATCATTAGCAGCAATGGGGTTGTAGCAAAAATACATGGTGTATCTGTGTCTTGATGTATCATATTTGAACATATTGGGAACAGAAAATGTGTTCTCTTCTCGTATCTTCTCGTATCTTCTTCTTGTATCTGTACAGTACTGCTTGATTGTGGTTTGTGGTTGTCGAGACTACCTGACTTACATATGAGAGTAGACATTCAACCAGCTGGAGCATTAAGTTTAGCATCTTAAGCATTAAGATATTGGGTTCATCCCCAACACCAGAGGTTTATACCTCATGTGAGGATGGAGCTGCAAATCAGCTCCATCTTGAATTGGGTAAAGGGTACTCGAGTACTCCTGAAACCTTGTGAATAACTTGAAATCACAAATGTGTGCGCGCACACACACACACACACACACACACACACACACACACACACACACACACGTACCCTGTCCATATGATGAAGTCTGCCTGCGGGGTCACATGGCTCATGTGTGTGAAGGCCGACTGAATGAGGTCGTAGGGAGAGTCACACAGGAAGTCCCCATAAACGCCTGCGTTGATGGTGGGGGCGCCTTTGGACGAAATGCAGACTTTCTTCGGGTCGTCTGTCAGGTGGTAGGTGGCATCTAGGTGGAGGTCTGTGATGTGCCAAAACCTCCCTGGCTGTGCAGGCTGGCGGGTAGCGTCTGACACAGAGAGAACAGTTATTACCCTTACATTTCCAGTAGCCTGAGAGCTAGCCTCCTGACCCAGACAACATACGAGTGGTGTGTTTCAGTGTACACTGTTGTTATAAAATACAAATATTAAAATACATGATGGTTTTGTTGATCTGCAACAGGGCAGGCCTGCCAGCAGTCTGACACTGGGTATGAGAATTTGAATGTCGTTGAATATGAGGATTTGCATCAGTGGGATTTCAGTTTAGATTTTTTACATCAGTTTATAAATGCATTGTATTTTCAGTTTTCTGAAAATACTTCAGAAAACTGTATCATTAATACTGTGTGCATTTTCGTCATTTCGATTTCAGCACTATGTGAGATCCATCTTTTATTTCATTTTCATTTTCTGTTCTTATGTTCTTATATCCTCTTTTCTGCTCTTAGTTTTTTAGTACTCATAATACAAAAATAAAAATAAAGCTTTATTCCCTATGGTCCTCTCACCAGGAGAATGGTCTCCTCTTAACAGAACGTTCTCCTCTCACCACGGAGAACACCTGGAGGCATGTGGCAAGGTGACGAGAGGTCCACTTGTGCCCTATATAGTGGAGTATTTGGTGTATATAGTAATACCCACAATGCACGGTTTCCATTGTCATCAGATGAATCTAAGAGAGATGGTCAACATACAGGTCAGGCATACAGGCACCGAACATGTATATTGTTTATGCGACCAATACACGCCATGCTGATAGATTTAAGCAACATAATATAGTGTTCACTATAGGAATTGGTGTATACTGAAACGGTGACTGAAAATGGTTGCAATTCTGAATGGTATTAAACATAGGTTGGTTTGTTTCGCCTCTTGACATTCTCTACCTGTCAGGGGTAATGAGCAGCATTATAGTAGATTAATGACTCCAAACCTTGGCTGGCACAATATAGTTTAGAGCAGGGCCTAGGTTTTGTGTATAACTGGCCCTCCCTGGGGGGCTGCCCTAGCGTGCTGATGAGAGACGGCCTTCACCCTATGGGGTAAGGCGCCTCAAGTATGTCAGAAAACATAGATAGATGTCTTAGCCAGGCAAGACACATTCACTCACAGCATGCTCGGATGCAGGAGATTAGTGAACATGCAAGTAACATACTAGCCTACCTTCCCAAACACTGGATGGGTTAACTAAGCTAGTTAGCTGACACTGAGGTGGCTCCAGGTTTTAACACTGGTCGCAGAAGCGACGGCAAACTGGAGGTTTATAGTATTTAGTATTTGTATGTATATAAATATATATATACATACATACTGTATATATAATAGAAATAAATACATGATTTTGGACAATATAATCTCAATACCTTAATATTCAACATACTTCACTTTGAACATCTAACAAATGTCATAAAAAATGCATTTAATCCAGTACAAAAAAGATGTGGAGGGAACCACACTGTTGTGATAATGAAAGTACTTTCCCAGAGTTCCCAATCTGCCTTTCCACTCTTGCGCAAGTTGTTAACGCTGAACGACAAAGGAATAAAAGTAGCGTTAATCAAATTTAAACACTAACATCTGCCACAATATAAACGCTGCAGGTTTTGTCATTTAACGGTAAATGTATTTGAAGTATGAAATGACTATTTTGAAATGTCTCCCTTTTCCAGCTCTGCCGTCACCACTCACCTCTGACGGACAGGTGGACGCCCTCCGTCGGCGCAGCGACGAGGAGACCCGGGTACAGAAGTAAAAATCCACCCAGGGTGAAAAAAGAAGCCGGTCCCATCGCTATGAATCTCAAGACACTAGACAGCATAGAACCGGCGCGTGGAGCATGCTGTATCATGTGATCAATGTTTTGGGCTGTCAGCCGCTTCGTCAACAGGAAGTGAAATGGTCATGTGACAGGGATGCAGCAGCCGAACGCAACAAGCTTGAAGGTATTAACTACACACAGATTTATAACATCACCACGCAGCCTTCTAACATCACACACCGCTTTATAGCGTCACACACAGCTTTATAAAACCACGTAAAGCGTTAAAACGTCGATAGCCTACTGAGAAGCCCACTTGATATTATTGACTATTAGAATAAGTTAGAGTAGTCCTAGGCATGATTTTTGCACTTCAGCAGGGAAAAGGTTTAAAGTTAATTAAACCACTTAATGATATCAAACCATCAGATTTCCATTTACAATTAGGGCATTTAGCAGACGCTTTTGTCAAAAGCAACTTACTAATAAGTACAAAAGTATTTGTCACAAGAAGGTGAAACACTTCATTGCTGTTACAGTAGGCAAGTCAGAAGAAGTCACCGGAACAAGTTTCAAGCATTCCAACTGCTAGGTCAACCATCAGATGTGTTCTTCAGCCTACACGCTGTATCTACTCACGTAATAACAACACGTTGTACGATGGTAACATCCTATTTATACACACAGACACACAGCTGCATTTACCCTTTGTATTTTATTTCATATTTCACAAAGATGATCCATCACGATGAAAATGCAATATAAAAAGAAATCTTTTTAAAAAGTGGAGAAAAACATAACCAATATTGTGTTAAAACATTTGGAGCATGTTGGATTGAAAAGGTTAGCATCGTAGCCTACAGCAGTGACGACAACGACTGGAACGTGTTCAGGGACGTCAGACCAGTCATGCCTTTTCGTATGTGCGCACGGCATGGATATCTTCGAAAGTCAAATTCTGCAGAGAAAGTTCAAATGAGGACACTGTAAGGGACCAGACTGAGAACAGAATAACACCAATACTGTTGCGAAGAAGTGCTGAGAATATATACTTCACAAAACAAAGTGATTTGCCAAATATACTGTCTGTCTAGATTTTCTCGATGCATGCGTCTTGACAAGTTGAGATCCTTCCAGCTGCCGTATTGAGTGTGCAGTGTTCAGCCGTCTCAGGATGGGACCTAATGAGCAGGCTCAGTTGCTCACTGCATATTTTTCCACACATCTGTCAAATTCTTTAAGCCCACCCTTAACTGAACCTATGCCAGAAGCATATGTATTTAATGCAAATTTCAATTCTTTGTTATTGTAGGCTGAACAATAGTCGCCTGTTCTAAATCAGCTCACACATGATTTACATGACAAGCTAGGTTATTAAATGGATCCTAGTAGACAATTAAACAGGAGTCCTTTCAGGCTGCCGTGCTGTGGGAGGCTACGGTAGCCCTCCAACACGCACATGCCCTTATATCTACATCTATATCATATAGAAATTATATGCTGAAAGGATGGTTTTCACTCTCTCCAGTTAGATAGGCATACATGACATTTGAATAGCATATGAACGGTTGATTGCATTGATAGGCGACTCCGTGCATCCTATTCGGCTAGAGAGTGAAAACAGTGAATTCAGACATAAATATATAAAGTCACACATCTCTTAATAATAACAGGATAATGATCATTGTAATGTGTTATTGATGTAATTGATGTGTCATTACCATCACCAGCTTGTCATCCTTAATCTCTCTGACAAACTTGGTTTCTTTGCCGTCCCACTTCTGGACTTGAACGAGTTTATCCCCCTCCAGGGTGACAGTAGTCTGTGTAGTTAGGAAATAATATTTAGAAAAGATGGTTCATGTCAGTGCCTGAAAACATCAAGAAATGTTGAACCATGTTAGTGAAGGTTAACCAGGCCTCTTTATATTAACTGTAACTACTTGCACTGGATGTAAGGACTGCATTTGGTCAAAATGAGGCTGTGATCGTGAAGGCCTACTCTGCAGTTTCTGTCGTCTGCAGTGGCCTCATCGAACTCCGTTCCCAGGGTGAAGGAGATCTCGGTGTTCTTGAAGGTGCTCTGGGTCTGGATCACCACCTGGTCTCCATCCTGGCTGATGACCACTGTGGGCTTCGTCACGTTGCCCACCTGCCGGGTGGCGAAGCCCACCCCTGGCGGGAGAACCACGCACGTTAGATTACATGTCCTGTGTGGTGGTAGGACACAAGAACATTAACGAGATAGATGGAGGTTGACTCACCCAGTGCCTTCATGTAGTCATCAAAATTCTCACTGTGGACTAGTTTCCATGTGGCACAGAACGCGTCGACCATGGTGGAGCTGAGAGCACGCGAGTCAGGAGGAGAGTGAAGCTTTGGGAAAGTTTTCTCTTCATCGCTTGAATCCACCTCGCTCTCATTAATATGTGCACTGGGGGCTGGCCTGTCATTGGCTCAGGAGATTTTCCCCAACACGTGATTGGTCTGCAGAGACCTCTTTTACCCCCGTTGTTCAAATGGGGTCAGAGCTCCAGCTCAACTGGACCCCCTGTTGTCTTGCACAGGCATTCAGTAATAATGACATGATCAGGCATTATCTCACACTGGTTTCAATTATGGTTACAACAAGAGCCCATGTTCAGATTGATAGCAACTACACAAATACCCTACCGGTTCTTAAATGTAGGTTAATATGTTATGATGCATGCATGTGTCGCAGAGCCACTCAGCTGAATCATTCCGTTTGACAGGCCTTTGTCCTTAAGTGCATTTGCTACCATCCCATGATTAATTGCCTTAACTTCGATTTGCAGACCAATAAAGACGGCCGTGCCCACCCGTCTGAGAAAAGCCGAGCATGTGATTGTATCCGTGCACGGTGGATTAATTGGCTTACAGTAGGCCTACCAATGCGGTCCCTTTGGTTGCTGCTGTAACCTAATTGCAGCTGTGAAGCCGGCTTTTTTTTTCCATCTTCCATCATACATCTTGAACGTGGTTGTCTGCTAGAACATGCACCAAACTCCTCAACATTACATTTTGTAGACGAGTCAGGAATTGCACTCATATCAATTTTTTTGGTTTATATTTCCAATTCTGATGATAATACTATACACAAACATATTCATATTTTTTTATATCTTATTAATATTGCTTGGTATTGTGACCGAGAGCATAAGACTCGCTGGCGCCTCCCTGTGGCTGAACATGGTGCTACAGGTTGAAGTATATGGTCCCACATTATTGTGTATTACTGTAGTAAACTGTACTGCATTGGATGCATTGGATGTACTGTATTGGGTATTACTGTAGTATAAAGGCCTAGCCTACACTATTGGGTATTACTGTAGTATAGAGGCCTAGCCTGTTGTATTGGATATTACTGTAGTATATAGGCCTAGCCTACTTTATTGTGTATTACTGTAGTATATATGGCTAGCCTACTTTATTGGATTGGATATTCAAATTATATCTATGTAAATAAGCATAGATACATCCTATTCAGCCTTAACTATTTTCAAATACTGTACTGAAATACATGTAGTCTAAAGCACAATATTTATTAGCGGCAGTCAAGTTTGAAATGCATCTTTTTACAAGGTATGTGCAAATATACTGTCATGTAAAACTATACAGACTTGACATACAAATAATATTTAGTAAATTAATGTTGATATACAAATGGAAAACCCACAAAAGGCAGAGATTTACACTGGAACACATCATTGTAAACCACAGAAGAGACCAACGTTGTATTATACATCACGTGATGGAATGTTTTTCGTTTCAAACAACTTCCTTGTGCAAATAGACACTCCTGCAGCTACCTAGTTGACATTCAGAGAAGCAGTGCTTTCGGTTGGAACGCAGCCCATCGTATAATGTATGACATTTTTTTCAAATGGGAAGCAACCCGTTTCTTTCATTGTCAAATCCTCCACAGTGAGCTGTTTGCAATGATTTCACAAGTTTGAACTGGACATGCTAACAGGACACAATTCTAATGTGTTCATCAACATCACATCGTTATCCACACAGGGGATATCAAGATTCATGGGCCACTTTGATTACCTTTGTTTTTAAACACCAACCAGCATTATTAGAATGATCACAATTAGAATTTGAATTGGGATTGGTATTCTGATTACTTAACTCGAGTCCTAGTTATTAACAATATCCCCACAACACATCTGCTATGTCTTCCCGTCACCTCATCCTGACTGATGTTGCATAGCGACAATGAGTGGCAGTTCATCAAGTTAAGACCAGTCGGGTGTGTGTGTGTGTCCCTCTTCACTCCTCCATTTAACAAACACCCCTGCCATCCAGTCCTCCCTCATCTCATCCACTTTGTGATCAAACTGTGGTGAATTGTTCCATCTCCGGTGTCACACCACGTTGTCCCAATAGTGTGTAAGAGGTGGTTCATCATAGGGGTCCAGGGTGGTCTTAAAAGATGGGGGGGGGGGCACATTATGTCCCCCCGGCCTTCTCCTCCCCCTCACCAGGGCTCTGAGTCAGGCTGGTGGATGAACCTTCGCCCGCTCCATCAGCATCCTCTATGATACAGACACACACACACACACACACACACACACACACACACAGAACAGATGGAGCATGTTCACAACAACAACTGAATATTCATACACGCATAGGCTCGACGCGCAGGTGTGCATACATCGGGACATACTGTGTGTAGTATGTTATAATGCATAAATATCCGCGCAGAGCAGGGATATTGACTGTGCGGCACATAGTCATCAGAATAACAATAACAATACACTCAATACACCAAATGGCTCATGATGTGTCCACTGTCACATGACTCCTGGACACATTCACTATCAGATCTGCAACCACTCCTGTGTTTTTACTCATTTCACGTCACGTGAATATCAAAGTACTGCAATACTGACACATGTAAAACGACATGCTATTGGAAAGGAAACACTGTCCGTGAAGTATGTAAAGGGTAAACGGGGCATTTAGCAGACGCTTTTGTCCAAAGTGACTTACAATCAGTACATTTGTGGGGGTCGACATGTGGACAGTTGGAGGAGGAGGGGGAATCAAGGGGATCGAACCGCCGACCCTACGGTTAGCGGACGACCCGCTCTGTCCACTGAACTACTGCCGCCCCTAGTACGTATTTACGTAAGAAGTACGTCCCGCCGTAAGGAGAGAACAAAGGGAGGAACGCCTCCTCACCCACGACCGACAGCTCTGCCAGCTTGTTGGACAGCTCCGCCGAGTCGGCCGGCCCGCCGCCGGCCCCCAGGAGGTCCGGGACGGCGTTGCGTCGCCCTGTGCGCCCCGTGGACGCAAAGTCTGTCACAACGGGCTCCACATCAGTCATGGCGGGCAGCTATCCTCGTAGCCTCATAGCCCTGGGAGGAACACAAACAAGTTTGGAATGGGGTTATTATAGATGTGAATTCAACTGAACGCACATGTCCATGTTACTATCACATGTTCAGTGACAGTAACGTCAATAGCTCACGTATGTGTAGTCCCCTGCAGCATAGGCTAAAACACAGTTTGCATCGATAGCCGTTTCTAAATGCCATTAGGCGTTTAGCTCTGCCATTCACCTTTGATGCCCTTGCTTCATGGCTATTGAGCAGTTGGAATTTTCTCTAGGGCAAATGTGGGGGGTGGGCACATGTCCCGGCATAGCTGAAGAAGCACGTGAATGTGTGTGTGTGTTTGAATGTTAAAGGTGCAGTGTGTAGAATATAGCGACATCTAGCAGAACAAAAGAGTGGCAGGAATGGAATATAACAAGATACATTTCATTAATAATTAATATAAGATAAAAAACTGTTTTTGTTTCCTTAGAATGAGAATGTCGTGTAGGAGTACCGTCGTTGTATAATGCCCAGTATTGTGGCGTTATACTGTTGTGTGTTGGGTCAGAGAAGCTTAACCTCTCTCTTGGACATCAAAATCATCCACTGGCCAGGCAAAGCTCCATGACACACAGACGCCCAGCGCTACGTTCATGTGTCCGAGCTGCTAAACCCTCGACCCCTCATACAGCCAGTGAAGACAAGATTATGCTCTGTCCTTTCACCAAACTCTCCTGTGTTCTAGAGGATTCAATGATAATGAGGTTTCACTATTCCAAATCTAAAATAGTGGGGTGTACGGCCGTCTGCGGGTGACAGTGGTTATGAAATGTATCGGTGCATTCTTTCACACGTCCATGTTTTGAAGATGTTGGTCGTTGAGGTTGATTCCCTATCCGATAACTAAAAATAGGCTTTCACTCTATTGGAGGACGTTGGTGTCCAAAACTAAATTGTTGCAATACAACTGCACAGCGTCATGACATCAAAAGCAACCTATCAGGCTTGTAAATCAGAATGCATCACGGTGATATCCATCACTGGCAATACTTCACCAATACTTCGCCAAATAGCAGCAGATGTGTACAGTTGCATTCAGCTCCATGAATGTGAAAGAGATGGAAAAAATCCCAACGAACAATCACGTCCAATGTAAAAGGACCTTTGTTTTTTGTCATCGCGTGACCGTTAGATGCTCAATGCTGTCGTAAATGATGACATCATTTTGGAAGTACCTCCTTGCACGTTACACAATACAGGCCAGTACCGTAGTCGTTGGAAAGGGAGGGGAAGGGTTTTTTTTTGGTTGCAATCTACAACCTCAGCACTAGATACTACTAAATTCTACACACTGCACCTTTAACATTGCACCATGTTGGTTTCCCTGTGGTGGAGAGTTCAGACACACCTGTTGGCACATCTCCAGCATTCATGCCATTCATACATTCACAGTTTGATGTCAGGCAATGTACTAGCATTCCACTGCACTGCACATTTGATAAAGACCTTGAATCTTGAATAATGATACAAATACAAACGCACGTCACATTCACACAAGTACAAACACACATTACATTCACACAAAAATAACAACATCAATCTATCAAAGAGATAGATTGATCTTCGTATCTCCCATGTGTTACTGCTTAGTGCCAGTAGGGGGCAGCAGTGTTTAGTTTCCGCAAAGTAGAAATCCAAATCCTCAGGGGACTGAAACAGATGTGTAAGGTTAATGAAAACAAATACCTTTGAATTACATCATCATACAATCATCAATAATAATAATAAAAACGTTTAAACCAAAATCAATTCAATAAAAAAGTCAGCATGATGATGATGTATCTGGTATCAGAAGAACGAAATCTCTGGATTAATCACGTCTGTTCCTTAGTAGAGCTCAGCAGACAAAATCCCATTAGCATCAATTAGGCTAGGAGAGGAACTAACAGGAGCTGAACACATAAACCCAGTCAACTTGTCTCATGACGTCTCCATTAGCAGGCAGTGCTTCTGCAACCAACATGCATCTGAGAGTACATACAGACCCTCAAGTAAACAACCCTCGTCGTCCACATCCAAACCATCTCCATTCAAACCCATGCAAATCTAAAGGCCTGCGGTTGTCGACGCAGGAACACATGCAAATAGAAGCTGCTTGGACAATCTGTCCTTCCCTATTGGACCAGATGGTGACACAAAGACCCACCCCAAGTCCACGGATTAATCACTGTACTTCCACTCCCAGTGAGATTGAACCTTTAATCAAACCGTTGTTTCTCTATTGGTCTCGCATGGCCGGACCGTTAGTGGCCTTGTGCCTGACAGAGAGAGAGAGCTTAGCCTGATAGCTATTTATACACTTGTAATGTTGGTTGGAAATGGAAGGGCGACGACAGGAAACCCACAACACACACAGGGTACATGATCTCAATGCAGTTTGGCTGACAGAGAAAATATAATATTGAAATCTATTCTGCTGTGTGAATGGTGAAGGTGACGCAGTGTTAGTGGAATAGGGGACATAGAAAAAGAAACGCATTGAACACTGTCTGTATGTTATATGTATAATGCATGTATGTAGCATGTCATTACTCCATGGAGATGAACCTACGACCAACAGTGATAAACAAGGACTAAGTAGTTAACAGC
>OMKQ01043831.1:0-13042 GCA_900302335.1 Phycis phycis
CGGTGTGCACACGCTGGTGGCGCTTCAGGCCCGACAGCACCGAGAAGCCCTTGCCGCACTGTGGGCAGGGGAAGGGGCTCTGGGCGCCGCTGTGCCCCAGCCGGTGCCTCTTCAGCCGGGCTGCGTGGCGGAAGCGTTCCCCGCACTCGGGGCAGCTGAAGGGCTTCTCCCCCGTGTGGATGCGCTGGTGCTGCCGCAGGTTGCCCAGGTAGTTGAAGTGCCGGCCGCAGTCGCTGCACTGGTAGCCCCCGTCGGTCTTTGGCTCCCGCCGGGCTGGCCCACGCGGGGGCCGGCCCCCATTGACACCCGCCTCGCCGGTCGGCCCTGCGGTCCCTTCTCCTGGCAGGGGTTCGGGTCCCCGGGGGTCCCCGCTGGCCTCGCCCAGCACCGCTGACGTTGACTGGATGGCATGCAGAGCTTGCGCTCCAGGCACGTTGGAGTGTATCAGTTTGATGTGTTCCTCCAGAAACATGGAGTCAGGGCAGAAGGTTCCACAGAGTGGGCAGGTGAATTGTTGACCTGAAGAGATTGGAAATAAAAAGCTTTTAGACCAATTCATTTTTTTTAACAACATCAACTAAATCCATTTATTTCTAATCAGCCATTTCACATAAAATCTAAGATACATCTATAATCAAGTAAATTCAGCAACATTATGTTAAGTTAAACTCCACTGCGGGCTTTTTTAGCAGGTAGTGCTCTGCTTGTCTTGGGGGTGGACCATCCTCTGTGTTCCTCCCCACAGACAGATGATCCAGAAGGATGCTCCTATTCTCATCCTATGACTCCATGCTGCTTATGCTGTGCTACAGACAGCTTTCTGAATCCTCAGTGCTTACTTGCTTGATTGGGTGATACATTCCTTGTAAAGGAATTTATTAAACGCGCTGCAAATCCAACATGAACAACAACCGTCAAGTACCATCGTCCACAACGTACCCTTGACAATTTTAATTCCAGCTGATTAAGTCGATATTAAACCAATAACGCTTTAGATGAAAGTCACTAATATGTAACCACTGTTGGTAGCTGGTGCACCAAAACCATTCCCTGTAATAATAATAATAATAATAATAATAATAATAATAATAATAATGTTTATGTATTTTATTTAAAAGGCGCCTTTCAAAGCACTCAAGGACACCTTACAGACAAGTTAAAAACAATAATAACAAGTAACAGTTACATACTACTGTCCGTGTGTGACAGTGTGTGTTTTTAGGCGTGATTTAAAGGTGGAGACAGTCAGAAGTGCGGAAGTCTGGTGGGAGTTCCAAATAAATATAACACGTCATGTTACATGTGTTCTGCATTAAACTCAACACTCACTTGTCTCCAGACGGTCTGTGGTGCCCTGGGCCGGGGGGGAGGACTCGGGGGCCTCCATGTGGAACTCGGGAGGCTGTCGGTGGGAGAGTGGAGCCTGGTTCTGGGCCTGCTCCATGCTGTCCCCCTCACTAGCAGTCAGAGACTGATCCACGTCCTCCTCTGCCTCTTCTTCTGGTCCACGCTCACACTTGGGCTCCCTCATTCCTAATTCAACTAAAAGTATGTCATTCAATTGTTAGGAACGGCTGACTACAATGAAGGGGTTAGCTATTGACTGAATTGGAGCCAGCAATTAGAGAGACCCATTGGCTTCATCAAAACACTCTGGGTCGTCCAGTTACCCTTCAGGTCTGAGGTGTACTCCATCCCCGCCATCCACTCGTAGTCATACATGCGTTTGCTGCCGGACGGTAATATGCCGAAGATGTCATTCGTGTCCTCGTCCCTGGGCCCCGGGTCGGCCATCCCGCTGTCCTTCATCAAATAATCACAGATGGCATTAATGTTCTCCTTCTTCACGACGGGCATGGCCGGCTTAGTTCTCCTGGGGTCGGGAACGGTGGGTCTGTTGACGGGCTGGGGGTCGCTCTTGCTGAAGCCCCCCGGCGACTCCGCGGACAGCGCGCCCGGGAACGGCTCTCTGTCGTCCCGCTGCACGGTGTCCAGCCTCGCCCTCAAAACGTCGATCTCCTCCGTTTTCTCTCGGAGCTCCATCTTCAGCACCCGGATCCTCACGCTGACCATCTTCCGTATCTCGGTGAGCGCCGTCTCCAGCACCACCGAGATGTTCCTCCCGAGGTGCTCCGTGATGTCGCTCACCGAGCACAGCAGCTCCTCGTCGGTGTCCAAGTCCAGGAAATCCCCGTGGATGCGATCGGGCCCCGCGGGCCCCGGGGGCTCCATGAAGGCGGCGTGGAGGTCTGGCGATAGGCCGGCGTCCGCGGAGCTGTGGGCCCGTCTGCGGCTCATGGTGCGTGGGGCTGGGGCCAGAAAGAGCGTTCCGCTGGTCTATCTAGCTGGTCTATCTAGCTGGTCCTAGCTAGCCAGCAGGCTAATGTTTGGTGAACCAGGAACACACCACCGAGCGGCAGCAGCCACAGCGCTCCGGAGGTGGCGCCCCCTGCCGAATACTCCGGGCTGCTCGGTCAACGAGAGGAGTCTCACCTGGCCTTCTCCAAAGGGCCTGGACCTGACACTGGGTGGACTGTGTCTGGGGACATCCTCCACCCCATATATTATTATATTATATGTGGGATATTATATATGAACATGACAAATGTACATGTTGTAAGTCGCTTTGGACAAAAGCGTCTCGAAAATGCCCTAAACGTAAATGACACAGTCATGCCAACAATGCCCTGACTCTATTTGTTATTGGCGAGGTCATTCTAGTAGTTTGACATCATCATCATTCATAGCGTTTAACATCTTGAAATGGGCTCCAGAATACATGGGCTCATTCACTAAGGACAGAGGAGCTTCAGAGGCTGTCTGGTCTCTCTGTTGGTGCCGTAGTTCAGCATCGCCTCTAGGTGGCAGCTTTCCTTTGAGAAACGGGAACGTTTCTCAAGAATAAAACCCAGCGCAACCCCATCCCAGAGACATTAATCTCAGACAACGTCTGAAAACCATGCAGCTCAAACTCAATCCAATATTCTGTGGTCCCGACTACCTACATAAACAAAATCTATAAAATAAAGAAATTGCTGAGTTGTAACCGATTGCAATCTCATTTTGATGTAATAGGCATACATAATCAGATTATTGATGTCTTATTATTGAGTCTTTATTTGATTGTTGCGTCATCATTTTATACTCTGCCATTCTGTCGTCAGTCTGCCTGCCAACTAAAATCTCTGCAGACGCAAATGCACACACACACGGTTAGTGTAGGTCGCTATGGCTTGTGCTTGGACAACCTCTATCTGCTTTATTAGATTATAACGTCAACACTGCCCCCTTTTGGGGAAACCAAACAATCAACGATCAATGATTCAACATTCATAGAAGTTGTTCATAATATTCATCATAACATTTCAATATAATGATTCACGCATTTTGTAACTATGCTGGAGATGTTATATCTTGATTTCTTCTGCTCTGATAACATCACAAGCATGTAGCCTTGAGAAGATCGGGGTAAGCATGTGATGTAGAGTTCCACAAGGGTGCACTCTATCATAACCAGCTGCCTGCATGTCATGTTAGGTTCATGTGAAGCTGGAGCCTGAACGTCATCAAGTTGGCTATCTCATGTCTAAACATGAACTATTATTTAATATAGAGACGTGCAGTAGCTCAGTGGGTAGAGCGGGCGGACAGAGTGGGTCGTCCACTAACCGTAGGGTCGGTGGTTCGATCCCCTTGATCCCCCTCCTCCAACTATCCGCATGTCAAACCCCACCAATGTACTGATTGTAAGTCGCTTTGGACAAAAGCTTCTGCTAAATGCCCCTCATGGGCCTTTAATAATAAAATGATCATGATCAATGATCACTATTCCATGTCCATCTAATGTCAGTGCAGGCTCCAAAGCAGTAGACTTCAGACAGGTGTCTCACACTTATTATAGGTCATTTACCAGGGACAGGCTGCTAAAGTCGTGAAGATAAGTCCAAGAAGACATTGAATTCTACATATGCCCGGCCCAGACCTGCTGTTACCAAATAAGCCTCTCCTCTCACCCCCGCCCCCCCTCTCCTGTCCTCAACAAGAGAACAACATTATTGACGGTATTATGATATGTTTTATTTTGCCACAGGTTAAGTGCTAAGTTAGCCTGCAGGGGTGCAGCGATGGCTTTTGTAGGTGCCCAGGAGTCAGACGCAGAGGGCTCTGGGTGCCGCTATGCCCCAGCCGGTGCCTCTTCAGCAGGGCTGGGAGGTGGTTCCCCACACTCGGGGCAGCTGAAGGGCTTCTCCCCCGTGTGGATGCGCTGGTGCTGCAGCAGGTTGCCCAGGTAGTTGAAGTGGCGGCCGCAGTCGCTGCACTGGTAGCTCCCGTTGGTCTTCAGCTCCCACTGGGCTGGCCCTCATCGGCCCCCGCCTCAGGGGTCCCCACTGGGCTCGCCCAGCACCGCAGACATCGACTGGATGGCGTGCAGAGCTTGCGCTCCAAGCACGTCAGAGTGTATCAGTTTGAGGTGTTCCTCCAGAAACATGGAGTGGGCAGGTAAACTGTTGACCTGAAGAGATTGTAAATAAAAAGCTGTTACATTTTAAACTTGCGTTTAGACCAATTCATTTTTTAACAACATCAACTAAATCCATTTATTTCTAATCAGCCAGTTTCATATTAAATCTAGGATAAATCTATAATCAAGTAAATTCAGCAACATTATGAAGTTAAACTCCACTGTGGGCTTATTCTTTTTAGCAGGTTGGGCTCTGCTTGTTGTCTTGGGGGTGGACCATCCTCTGTGTTCCTCCCCACAGACAGATGATCCAGAAGGATGCTCTTATTCTCATCCTATGACTCCATGTTTCTTATGTTGTGCTACACACAGTTTTCTGAATCCTCAGTGCTTACTTGCTTGCTTGATTGGGTGATGAATTCCTCGTAAAAGTTATTAATAAACACGCTGCAAATCCAACATGAACAACAACCTTCAAGTACCATCGTCCACAACATATCCTTGACAACACAAAAACAATATGCTCAAAGAACCTTGGAATAATAATTTTAATTTCAGCTGATTAAGTCGATATAAAACCAATAACGCTTTAGATGAAAGTCTGGTTCACTAAAGGAACAAACCACTCCGTGTGTGTCATGTTACATGTGTTACACGTGTTCTGCTTTAAGCTCATCACTCTACACTCACTGGTCTCCAGGCGGTCTGTGGTGCCCTGGGCGGGGGGGGCTGTTGGTGGGAGAGAGGAGCCTGGTTCTGGGCCTGCTTCATGCTGTCCCCCTCACTAGCGGTCAGAGACGGATCCATGTCCTCCTCTGCCTCTTCTTCTGGTCCACGCTCACACTTGGGCTCCCTCATTCCTAATTCAACAAAAAGTACGTCATTCAATTGTTAGGAACGGCTGACTAGAATAAAGGGGTTAGCTATTGACTGAATTGGAGACAGCTATTAGAGAGACCCATTGGCTTCATCAAAACACTTTGGGTCGTCCGGTTACCCTTCAGGTCTGAGGTGTACTCCATCCCCGCCATCCACTCGTAGTCATACATGCGTTTGCTGCCGGACAGTAACATGCCGAAGATGTAATTCTTGGCCATGTCCCGCCATCCCGCTGTCCTTCATCAAATAATCACAGATTGTCAGATGTCATTTATGTTCTCCTTCTTCACGAAGGGCATGGCCGGCTTAGTCCTCCTGGGGTCGGGAACGGTGGGTCTGTTGACGGGCTGGGGGTCGCTGTTCCTGAAGCCCCTGAGGTGCTCCGTGATGTCGCTCACCGAGCACAGCAGCTCCTCGTCGTTGTCCAAATCCACGAAATCCCCGTGGATACGGTCGGGCTCCGTGAAGGCGGCGCGGAGGTTCGACAATAGGCCGGCGTCCGCGGAGCTGTGGGCCCGTCTGCGGCTCATGGTGTGTGGGGCTGGGGCTAGAAGAAGCGTTCCGCTGTTCTATCTCGCTAGCCAGCAGGCTAATGTTTGGTGAACCAGGAAAACACCACCGAGCGTCAGCAGCCATAGGGCTCCGGAGGTGGCGCCCCCTGCCGGATACTCCGGGCGACTGGGTCAACGAGAGGAGTCTCACCTGGCTTTCTCCAAAGGGCCATCCTCCACCCCATACATTACTATATTATATATATTATTTGTTATTGGTGAGGTAATTCTAGTAGTGTGACATCATCATCATTCATAGAGTTTAACAACTTGAAATGGGCTCCTGAATACATGAGCTCCTTCACAAGGACAGAGGAGCTTCAGAGGCTCTCTGGTCTCTCTGTGCTGGTGTCATAGTTCAGCATCGCCTCTAGGTGGCAGCTTTCCTTGCAAAAACTGCTGCAGTTCATTCACTTTTGACTTGATGTTCTTTCAGAGATTTGGCTACCAGACACTAAGTTACGAGGATGTGATATCCCCATTCATGGAAGATGTTTGGCATATATATTTCACCATAAAATAAAGGCGTGGTCTATCTAATAATAAGATGTGTATTTCAGCAAAATACTTGACGTGACCCATATAAGACATAAGATCTGTTTTTGTCAAGAGGAAACGCGGACTGTCTCCTTTGGGAGTGTCTCCTAGCAACCATGTTGTGGAGGAGACACCCGGAGGACCATAGCGGTGGAGGAGGGGGTATTATAGGAGGTAGGATTATTATTACTATTCACTTTATGTTGGAGGTATTTAGCTGTACAGTAAACATGAGCAGGCTAGATGATAACTAGCCAGTTAGCACTGTGTATTTTTTTATGGATTCATATAATAGGGTTAGGGTTAACCCATTCTAATAATACAATAACAATATGGGGTTAGTGTTCACGTGTGCCATGTCTACCATTTTGCCTTGTGTTTCATTGTCAAAGAAACAAACAGAAACAGAGTTGAAATATTGAATGGAATAAAGTGAAACATGCACCAACACAGCGATATGTAGACAAGTCTTCTACTATCCATCACACACAAACACACCGTGGTATTCCTTGGCAGGTGAACTTTGAACTCTAAGACTAAAATAAGCACTGGAGTTGATCTCATATTTTAATGACCTCAGATGGACCCTCCAGTACGGGTCTCTGTGCCTGTCGTAACGTATAGATGCGGCTGCTTGTGTGTCTTCTAAAATGTTAATTTCCTTCAGTGATTTGCCAGGTCTCCCACCCCTAGGACAACTGTCTCACTGTGCATGACAGCTCAGTAATCCAATCACAATCAGCCCCATGTAGTTGTGTAGGGGATGCGAGTGTACGTGTCACCATGTATGTGTCACTGTGCAGTTGTGTGTATGTGTGTGTGAGTCTGTTTGGAACATAGAAGTAAATTATTTTGCCAGTGCATTCAACGTCACTGTTTCCTGTGGCTAGATATGTTACGATGTACGCATGCATGCATGCAACACACACACACACAGTCATGTCCATCTGTCCTGTACATACGGTCACATGACCAGATGGGACCCTAACCCAGTCCCATCTCCATGGTGATGGTGCTAGATGGACAGTGGTGTCTATCTAGCACCATCACCATGACCTCTCTCCCCTAGCGGGCATGTCACAAATTGGGGATCAAAGACCCCCTCCCCCCAATAAAGCAACCCTCCCCCAAACGTCATTGTTGGTGAGCCTGTATGCCGTAACATGTTCCCAACTTGCATTTCTCCAATGCCTTGACAAGTTTGGTGAAACTGTTGCTAAAGATGAAGAAATATATACCACTACGACAGGTTCTAAATAGGGGGGCTGTAATCTGAGAGAGAAGGAGAGTGAGAGAGAGAGAGAGAGAGCAAGGGATAGAGACCGAGAGAGTGAGCGCTAGAGATCAGCAGACCTATGAGGCTGTCCAGGCGGACCCCGTCAGTGTCGGTACCGAGAGACGCTCCGTGGTCCGAGCATCCCTGGACAGAACACACTTAACATCACAACATGGCTTCTACCCCTGTCAGCCCGGCGTCTCTGGAAGTACTCATAGTCACGCCTTCACCCACGGGGACCGAGGAGCACCTGACCAGACGACAGGTAGGACCCGGGACGACAGCATGTGTTCACAGGGACCGCTCGTCCCACTCAGGACCCGAGAGGACCAGGCTGTTAAAGTTGGTTTACTTCCGCCGCTGCGCGTGTTTCTTTGATCACATTCTTCTTCTTTGATCACAGCTGACAAATTACGCGGAAACATTTTAAACTTGCACAAAACTGCCGGCGGTAGGATATTAGACCGTAGAATATTAGATATGAGGACGAAACGATAGGTTGGGCTCAGGCAGTAGCCCATTAAAAACCGGGACATTTCGTGTCCCGGGATAATTTAAAAATGTCCCGGGACAGGCTACAAAAAAGGACAATCCCGGTAAAACCGGGACAGGTGGCAACCCTAGGAGGAACGTGTTGATGATCACATGTCTCATCCTGCCAACACAGCACCATGCGTGGAAGCCGTGTGTGTGTGTGTGTGTGTGTGTGTGTGTGTGTGTGTGTGTGTGAGGCATGAATGAATGTCGTATTCGTGCCAGTAGAACTATTGTCCACTGCCTATATGATGCGTGTGTGTGCCTCATCACTCTGAATATTACTACAGCTACACCCATGTCCAAGGCAGCGTTATTGTTACTATATGAACAGAACTTAAGCAGAACATCATGTGTGGTTTGCTTCTGGTTGTTGGATGTGAGGTGTAAGTGATGCCCATCGTTATTAGGTTAGATGAAGACCCCGAGTGACCTGGAGGTACCTGGAGACATCTGTTCCACCACATGTTGGCAGGACAAACCCAAAGGCTCTCTGTACACATACTTTATGAGATGGAGAGAGATACTTGAGAGAGGGCCTTGAATCGGTCCTGATGAGACCATCCTGAGTTTTCGCTGAAAATCAGTCTGGCCTCACTCCTGTTGAAACCAATGTCCATGGACCAATCAGGGGTTGGGGCAGGAGCTTTAGTCCAGAAGGAGCCAGGCCTTGGCTGGACTCCCACATATGGGCGCAGCCATACGTTGAAAAACTCCAGCCAATCTGCAAAAAACATTGGCATGGTTGCAAATTGCGAATTGTTCATCTTCTAACATTGTTATTGAGTCCGTTCCAGGTTAGGCTTTGTTTTGTAAATGTTGCAGACTGACGTGGTATTTGGTCATCATGAACTGACAGGCCCTCCCCCTCCTGCCCATTGGTCATTCAACTCTTTTGGTTTGAAAGCTGGTGCAACAGGAGCAAGAGCAAGATGGATCTGAAACATGACACATGAACTGGAGACATCAGGCCGGGGTCCCACGGCTGATGGGGGGGTCCAACTCACATGGGGGTTCTACAGCTGACTTGTGAAGGACAACTCAAGTACACATGTTACGTATGTAGAGCATATGTAGAATATGTATTACATTTACATTTAGGTAATTTAGCAGATGCTTTTGTCCAAAGGGATTACATTTATACATTACCTGCTCAGAATCATATGGCTCCTCCTCCTCTCTCTGTTGTTGGGACCAGACAGTTTCCTGGGTTAGGGTCTTGATATGAAGGGCTCTGTGTGACTTTTGATAGCTAGTTTTCGTCAAATGATGTCTGAGGTGAAGGTGAGGCAATATGAGTGGCAGGTGGGTGAATGGCTCTAACCAGATGTTTGTTTCTATGACCGAGTCACTCCTCAATTTGTTAATCTGTTACGAGCTACACACACATGCTCCACCTGTTCCACTGCTCTGTCCTCCCAGAAGGTGCTGATGGGTGCTGTAGTTTGGTAGCCTCTTACACAAGTTGTCTCTACTGCACACTTTTTATGTCCACACATCATAGCTTTGCAAGCCTATATTCCCTCGATAGGTTTCTCTGCCATTGAGAACAGTTGCATTTCACGCATCTGTGATTGGCATGCAAGATGGATTCCCCAAATCAATTAGGGAAGAGATGCCCTGATCAGTCATTGGTCATTCTCCTCCATGGTGTTTCATATTTCCCTCCTGTCTCTCTTGATCTGTATCGATGTGTGTCCTACACGTTTAAGTTTAAAAACACTTTCAGCCTCTGCTGTCCCCTGACCAGTGAGAAAGGTCCGTGGAGACTATAAAGTTCCATTCCATCTTTCTCCGCTCAAACGTGACTAAGTAGCTCTTTGTCCTGCACACCCCCTCCTCCCTTGTAATGCAGGTTGTGTAAAGTCTCTTTGTAGTCGTGGTCCATCTATCATGCCCGCCCGAGCAGACGAGGAGACAAAGAGCTAACCCTGGTGAACTGTGAGGAAGAACTCAGCCAGTGTGTTGTCAGAGACTCGGCCGTAAGGATGGCCAGGATCCTGAGATCCCTCAGGATCCCATTGTAGCGGGACAATTGCTACGTCAAAGAAAAGATTTCATAGCAACTGCAACGTGGGCTTTTAAAAAAAGATATGGTCTCTATTTTGGTTGTTTTATGAAATGACTTGATTGGAGGTGTGAGTTGTTGGTAGTTTCTTGTGTTGGCAGCATATTTGTCTGCTCTTTCATCACCAAAGGCAAGGCATATTATGTCTGTGATCACTACGTTTACAAAATGACCGTTCAAATGAACAGGTGAAAAAACGACTTCAAAAGTGTTGCAAAATAATCCAAAAGGACAATAGAGTCAGCAGAGGGCCTTTGCCCCCGACTGCTTGGCTTCCTCCCTCAATCAGAGCACATCATAAGACTCGTGTTTCTCCGCCCCCTAGTATGTAGCAGCACATGGAGTTCAGACTCGCCTGGCGACACAGCTAACGATGCTGTTGAGTACGTGTTAGATTTCCACTTGGCCGCGGCTCTGGAAACTCTGGAGGAGGTGAAGGACACCCATGTGACATCAACAGGCCTCACCGCAGTGGCTCTCTGTGGAGACAGAAGTCATGATCAGGTCTTTCTGTGGATGCACCTGGACCCACAGACTGGCCCAGTAGACCAGAGAAAGGTTTTTCTGGATCAGGGTTTCACCATCCATGATTTCAACATGGTGAATGACCTCATGTATACTCATCAACCATCTCTAATGGTGCCATAGAATCCAACACTAGCTTATGTTACCAACAAAAAGGTTGAGGCCTTGATTTGATAAGCCTGCTGAGTGCTGTCCAAGAACTCTCAACTCTGCCAACTCTGACATGTTGAAGTAACTCCATTTGTGAAGATTTGTTTTCATGTGCAAATGCTATTAAAGCCTCACGGTACCATTATGTCTTCCAGGGGAGGAGTCCTTTTTCACCATATCTTCACTTGATGAGGATCAAGTGTTTTAGAGAAGGGAAATGTGAGTCGTCCATTTCACAAAATGAATCATGCTTAGATCTGCACCTTCAAACTGTTCCACTGCAGCTTTGTACTCCATGAAAGCATGTCTGAATGGGAACATTTCTCGAGAATAAAACCCAGCTCAGCCCCATCCCAGAGACATTCAGCTGAGTTGTAACTGATTGGAATCTAATTTTGATATAATAGGCGTACAGAATCAGATTATTGATGTCTTATTATTGAGTCTTTATTTAATTGTTGCGTCATGATCTTACACTCTGCCATTCTGTCGTAGTCTGGCTGTGAACTATACTACTCTGCAGACGCAAATGCACACACACACACACACACACACACACACAGTGCACACACATGCAGACATGCGCACACACGCCTTCACACATACACATGAACACATACACCCAATCACATAAATACATGCATGCCACGCTCAGCAGCTGAGTAACGAGTGGGCCTCCTGTCTCGGTCTGTTCTTCACAGGATCAATGGCACCTGGGACAACATGGTGATTTACAAATGACTCAATAGAAATAATCCTATTAAAACAGAAATGTATCCAGCAGTGCAGTAACATCAACAACATTTGTGAATGCAATGCAGTTGCTGCATCATTTCAGGTCAAACACATAACAGATATTAAAGATGGCAGGCAGGCAACACATAATCCTTACTACATGGAACCAGCCCACAAAAGAGTGTAGTCTCATGGGGGCTCTAAAGGTCTGTCTAGAGACGGACTGTTCCTGTACTGCAACACAACAGAAGGCTAAACATTGGCCTGTGTTCATACAAATAATGTAATCATTTCTTAAAATGGGTCTTGTTTGTGACCATGTGATTATAATTATCTGTCTGTCTGGCTGTCTGTATATATGTATAGAATACCATCAGTTATCACCAATTTGTTGGGACATTTTGTCTGATCAAATTAGAATTAATGTTTCTTTTGTTTCTTCCAGACACAATTAATCAACTTCCAGTGTGTTTCCTGGGTCTGCTAACCCAGTCTCCTTGTTATCTCTGTATTGATTAGTCATGTCTGTCTCCAATCTGAATGGAGGAGTTCCGCTGTATAGCTAAGCCAGGATGATTGACCTGCAGTTGTAGTTTTACCATTCTGAAAGCTCTTTTGTTCATGGCTGATGACACATTTTCTTCAACCCTTACAACTGTCACGGCTGCTATGGCCACCTTTTTATCTCCTGAGGTTTAGCTAGAACAAAGGTTTCCTTCCCCGATACCTTGTGAAGCACTCGTCTTATCTAACAGCTTTTTATAAACTACGATCTAACAGTCACCCCTTCAACGCCACGTCCATCTCTTCATTTATATTTGGATATTTGGTCTCTCTCTCTCTCTCTCTCTCTCTCAATGCTCTATGACAGCTGGGAACTGTCATGTGAATCAGGGTCCAGAGCCAGGAATAACATGCACGCACACACACACACAAGGTTAGTGTAGGTCGCTATGGCTTGTGCTCGGACAACCTGTCTGCTTTATTAGATCATAACATCAACACTGCCCCCTTTTGGGGAAACCGAACAATCAACAATTAATGATTCAACACTCATAGAAATTGTTCATAATATTCATCATAACTATTCAATATAATGATTCACACATTTTGTAACTATGCTGGAGGAGATGTTACATCTTTATTTCTTCTGCTCTGATAGCAAGCAGAAGCATGTAGCCTTGAGAACATCGGGGTAAGCATGTGATGTAGAGAGAGTTCCACAAGGGTGCACTCTATCACAACCAGCTGCTTGTATGTCATGTTAGGTTCATGTGAAGCTGGAGCCTGAAGTCATCAAGTTGGCTATCTATTGTATTCTATCT